>ML847421.1:100219-127177 GCA_009831015.1 Picea engelmannii | reverse complement strand
TTGATCCTGAAGGAGAACTTACTTGTGATCAAAATAAAATAACAAAGCTCAGAAGAGAGAATATGTTACTAAAGAAGGAGTTGTCACAAAGCCTTGAGGAAAAAGAAAAAAACAATTAAAGTTTAAATTGAAGAAGAAGAAGTAATAAATGAATTAATAGAAAAGAATATGAAAGAAAAGGATCAACGCTGTGACAAACTTCAAACAAAAAATACCTCTCTAAGAAAAAAATTAGAAGAGATAGTTACCCAACTAAATACAAACTCAAAATTTTAAAAGATTACTATAATTCTAGATAATATCCTTAGTTTTCAAAGGTCACCATCTATCAAGACAGATATTGGTTATGACCACAATCAAAATACCTTTGAAAAGGATGCAAGCTCTAAGTCATCAGAAAAGAAAACTAAAGAGAATCTTGAAATCTATGCAGATGTTCTTAAAATATCCAACCACAAGGAAGGAAATCACGACCTGCAAAGATTGAATTTTCACTTAAGAAATATAAGAACGAGTTTAGAATAAATTATCCATCAAGGAGACCCTTCATAACTATGTATTAAAATATTTTTCTCGATTATTTGTTTTCTTGCAAGTATATTGGCCACAAGGAAGTATATTGCAAAGGTTATGGAAGAAAATATTATATGAGAAATAGGTGTAAAATATCTTACAATAATTACAAGGATATCAATACTAGACGTTGTGACGGGCCTATTGATAGAGACTACAATCCATTTTCTCCCCTACACTAAAAAGTTGTATGTTATAAATCCAATAACTATGGACACGTAGCCCAAGATTGTAGAAGCAACATGAAAACATATTCTAGACAAGGATAAAAAAAGGTATGGAAGAGAAGATAAGAAAAAAAATAAGGAAGAATATGAACTATCTTGGTATGCACAAAACAAAGAACAAGATGCCATAAAAAACCAAAAGAAAAATACTACAAAAGTTTGGAAGAGGAAACAACAAAAAAAACAAAATACATCCATGTTGGTGCAGGTTGCACTCCTATCACAAAATAAATGCTCAAGTCACATAACCAATGGACCAAAGTTTGTAAAAGGTATGACCAAGCAAATGATTTCATGCAGATGGGACTGTTTCTCTTAATTCCAATCAGACCAAGGTAGGAAAAAAAAATCTCAAAGATAAATCCGTTGAGAAATTGATAAAAGAGGCATAAGAAGATGATATTACTAAAGATAATGAGACACTTTTGAAAAGGATGGGACATGTAGGAGAATACCATGAAGTTGACAGTGAAGTTGTTGTGAAGGAAAAGTGAATTATTTTTGAATGATGGGAAAAGAATGTTGATAAAATAAATAAGAGAATGATTGCAACCATTTTAAGCAATAATAAAATAAAATTTCAAAGATAGCCTTTAAGCTTCCAAAGTTGATAAACCAAGTAAAGAATCCAACAAGATTGAAGCAATACAGGAAGGTATGATAAAGTAAGTTTCATAATTTATTCCAGTTGTAATGAAAATGGCATATGACAAAATAAAGCAAAGAAGAAGGCTCCCAAGACACAAGCATGTGCAAAGTAAATGATGAAGAATGAAGTTGAAACCCACAAAGAGGAAGATATTGGAAAAAGTTTAACAACATCACCATTGCAAAAATATTACAAGAAGCTCTTTATCTAAACTTTGGACTAAATCTGTAGAAGGATGATGGTAATAAACTGCTAGAAAGAAGTTGAAGTGTTTTTAATTTACATGTATGTTGTCTCTGTGGCATAGAAGAAATTTTTTGACCAAGGAATAAACCACAAATTGAAATCGATAGCCTTCTATTGAGATGCGAATGATGGAAATGTTTTTTTGGAGTTGATGATAGTTGGAATGAGTGCATAGTATATTTGACTAAGTTACAACCATCCATGGAAATATGTCATTGTTATATCTTATTGAAAATGCATGAATAGGTCGAAAGGATAAAACCATACAAGAATTATAGTGAATGTTGAGCAAGCACATTATTTGAAAACTTTTACAGTAATGATGAAGGAAGCATCCTTAAAGGAGTTACAATTGTGATATGTGCATGTTTTGAACAACATATTCATGAAAATAATAAACAACCTCTTTTATGTCTTATTATACAAGAATTATGGAGGGTATTATAGCTAATAATTTTCAGAAAATATATTGTATATTGATGGGGTTTATGGACAAAATTATGTCATCTCTATGCAAAGAAAGTGAAGAGGATGAAGCCCTTGCTAGATTTGTTGTTATTGATGTTTCTTGCATAAATAAATTAGCATGATGAAAATTAGAATTGGAATATCCCTTAGAAGATATGAAGGAAGCACAACAACCTAAATAATCAAGGTACAATGAGATGTGATAAGTTGCATATGGAAAACAAAGAACTGAATGAAAGGTAGGATTCAAAATTAGAAAGAATTTATAAAAAAAAGTAAATATATGACTCTTTTCATAATGTACTTCAATTTATTGGAATAAAAGGACAGTTGAGAGATAAACATGAAATGATGATACCTAAATATGTTAATATAATCCATTGGAGTTTATTGTATGAAGTGACTCATATGCAGATACTATTGTCAAAAGGAGCCTGTAGATAAAGAACAAGAATTTAAATGAAATCATCACGGAGAATCACAAGCTCAGGGGGAGCTTCCGAAAGAGAGAAGGTTGTTGGTTACAAAGAATAAAATTAAGAGTACAATGCAAGGGGAAGAATATCCCTTTGGAATTGATGTCAAAGGGGGAGAGTACATAGAAAGGGGAAGATTAGATTGTTAGAATATTGTGCTCATTTAACCATAGACAATGCTACACTATTGCCACCCATCCATAGGAATAAAGCCACCCTCGAGCACCTTAACCTTTGACAAAAATAATGATTTTGGAAAGCCACACCAGAACCAATAGATGACCAAGAGAGCACACCTTATCCAAGGGTAGTGCACAAGAGAAAGTACTGGAAAGACTGAACACGAGAAAACTGTAAAATTGCAACTGTTTGTCCTCCTCCTCCAAAATTGCGCACTATTTTTGGTTTCTTGAGTGAGAGTGAGTGAACAAATGAGCCAAGACATACTCTATTTATATTAATATGTCTAGTGACTTTTTTGGCTGGGCTGACCTAACTTTCTAGTAATTATATTTTTTGTTTATCTTTTTCCTGTGAGGTTGTCTTGTCTTCCTAGAGGATATTACCTTAATATTATATATTTTGCTGAGCCAACATGTCTTCTAGAATTTTCACTATAATACCCCAAGGTCGAGCCCCTGTTGATTTGTAATGATGTTTAATGATGGGTATAGGTTGGTGAGACAAGTGTTTATAAGTTGGGAGGCTTATGTGTTTATTAGGACAGAGAGCCTAGATGCTAAATCCAGGGAGCCAATTTTTGTATATGTGATTGTTCATATCATTAATAAAATACATCGTTGCGTGTATACCAACCATAGAGAAATATTTATGGGGAACTAAGCTCCACTAGGAAGGGAAAGGGAAGGGGGTTGAGAGGCTAGGAAAAAGGGCTAAGGTAGAAGGATTATTGCGAAGGGAATATTATAATGTATATTCATAAAATAATAAGGTTTGGGAAATAAACCCTATTATCCTAAGTTCCTTTGGGAGAGGAACAAACTCCAAGTGGAGAGGGACAAGATCCCAAGAGAGCTATGTGTCAACCTGGGCGCATGCAGTTTTATGGGGGAAAATCCATCGTTGTGGGCGTTCATTGGCCATTCTTTCCATCCACTGCACTGTTCCCTCATGTGATGAGTAGGCACGCAGTCAACCATTTTCCACCATTTTTGAACCCTCTGCCATCATGAACGTATGTAACTTGCGCACACTAGTATTTTTGTTCAGTGCATACCCTACCTTACCCAATTTTTCTACTGTGGTTACCCATTTGACTAAGGAGATGGAAAGAAGAAGTAGGTTGTCAGGTCTGTGGTTTTGAAGAGGTGGGTTTTTAGGCCCGTGGAGTGAAGAATTAGGTTGTCAGTCCTATGAGAAACTCTCTCCAGGTGAGAGACATTGTTGGGGAAGTGATTTCTCCTGGAGGGAGTCCAGCAATAGCTACAAAGCTCTGAGAATTCTTGATCTGACCTATTTTTGAAGCCCTTGAAGGGAAGTGGAGAAGTCGATGGACTATGGAACAATGAAGGTGTATATTCCCAAGATGGGATAAGCATGTGGGCGATGAGAGTCTGTGAGTGGTGGTCATAAGTAGTCTCCTTGGATGGAATCCTTCTTGTTGCATTGTGTAGCTTTCCGTAATCTCAGCCTATCCTAGGATTTCCTTTACCCTGGGTGGAGTTTAGTCCCATCTTGGGGGTGAACCAATACTAATAGCTTGGAGTAGTGTGGTCTAAGGCTGGGAGGTTTGTGGAAGGTCTGCACACAGTTGTTGGTCTTCTCATAAAAATATAAGTACCAATTCTATGTTAATTTTGCATTTTCTATTTAAGTCCATGTCTAAATTTTATCAAAATTGCTTGTGTTTATTGTCACTTCCACATGAATCTGTGTATGAGAAGAATGTATACATCTATTTAATTTTCATTACACACACACACACACACATATTTATATAATATTTTGAATAGAGTAGAGATTTTTGGTGGCATGCTTGGCCCTGAGATGGCTGGGTATGTTACAATCTGGTATCAGAGCCCCATTTTTGTCACTGAGCCTGAATTGGGCCATATAAATGGTTATGGAAGAAAAAGATCAGAGGAATTGTTGTCAAGAGGGAAAAAACTTGAATTGCATAGTTTTCCTGAGTGCCAAGAGAACAACTTGGTCATTCTTGGAAAGCTCAAGAGGTATATCAATTTGATAAACCACAAAAACCATGGTATTGGGCCACCAAGTTTAAAATTGGGTCGTAGGATTTGCTCGAAAGAAGACAGATCCATCACAACCATCGGATCCGAAGTTTCAATAGTCCATGGGTTATGTGGTGTTTCAACAGGAAAATCCTTTGAAGACTTGGAGTGATTCTCAGTCGTAGATCATTTGGGAGGAGTAGAGACATTGGAATTCCCCAAGTGGTTTGGTGGTTTGGTGTTCGGGGAAATTAGTTGGATATTTTGCGGTGAAGAAATTTTTTAAGTCCTAAAGCGTTGGATATGAGGTGACCCTGTTTGGAAGTCGACAGTTCCACAGTTTTGCAAAAGTGATGATGAGAATAATTTTTTTAAGTCTTGAAGTGTTGGATATGACGTGGACCTGAGCAACAGTCGACAGTTTGACAATTCTTCAAAAGTTTCGATGAGAACAAATTTTCGAAGTCTCGAAGCATCTGATATGACATGGACTTGTTCGACAGTCAAAAATTTTGCAAAAGTATCGATGATAAGAAATCCACGAAGACCCAGTTCGCCGAAGTGACATGGCATGATGACGTCACCTATGGTGACATGGACCTACCCTAATTCTACCACATGTCACTTGTTTTTGTACTTTTAATAGGCCCTTAGTACCAATTGGGACCTGACATGTGTTACTTGAAGGTGGGGCCATGTGTCGCCACTTTGATTGATGACAATTGTTCTACATCGAACCTAGGAGGTTAATAATTCCAGACATTCGATGTTCAGGGGAAAATGTTGGAAGAACTTCCATATCTCCGAAGTCCCAAAGTCCCGGAGTTCTGAAGTCAGGAAGCGCCGAAGTGACGTGATTTGAGGAGGTCACCTGGGATGATGTGGGTACACAAGATGCGTGCCACATGTTAGTGTGTTTTGTAATTTTAAAAGAATGATTTTTTCAGTTAGAAATTGAGATGTGTCACCCCTCGGATTGGGCCACGTGTTATCTTCTAGTGTTCTAACACATGGCACCATATCCTACAGTCTGAAGACTTGCCACTCCAGAGGAACTTGGTCAAGAGTTGTTAAGTATGAAGACTCACGAAGCTCTGAAGAGTAGAGTAAATCCTCATCATTGATTGATAGAGGACACACAACCATAGATACCGTGGTCGAGAGACTTGGTACTCCGAAGGAATTGTGTTGTTGGTTGCTTGAATCAAGAAATCCCAAAGGTTGGAGTTAATCTCGACCGTTGATCCGGAGATGACATGTGGAGGAAGGAGAGGATATCTGGTAATTTGGCACTCTCGGAGATCTGTGAAGAAGTTCTTTGAAAAGCCCCGAAGCTGGAGTTCCGTAGTAAATATCAACTATTGGATGTTGAGAAGTCGTGGACCATTGATCTATTGTCCTTCACGAGTTTTCCAATTCAACGATCCGAGGTATTTGAAATTTTGGATTTGTGAAAACCTTTAAAGCTCGAAGTTTCAGAGCTTTGAAGTGCCAAAACATGGGGTATGATGTGGCATGATGACGTCCCCAGACGTGACATGGACCTCCTCTAGACATGGTACGTGTTAGTCAGAATTGTACCTTTTTCAACCTTGTTGGACTAATTAGCAGTCTGACACGTGGGGGCTATGTGTCATCATCTTATATGATTACAACAGTATTACATGGGCCCTGGAAAGTTAAAAGGTTAGGGAGTTCAGCGTTCAAAATAAATGGGATAAAAAGGTGTGAAATTGTCTAAATCCAGAAGCTCTGAAGCATCGAAGTTTTGGATACGTGCTTATCATCCTAGCACTTGGTCATAGCCCGTAGTTACATGAATTTGGGGGATGAAGAAAAGGGGATAGCACCCGTTTTTTTTTTTTAAGTACAAGAAAGGGCTTAGATAAAGATCCTATGAGGTTCTTGATTGTTTAAACCTACACCTAAATAAGTAAGGAAGGCATGTAAACCTGAATAAGGGATCCATCATGGATCCAAGAGCCAATTCAAATCTGAGTTGGAAGAATCTATGTACATGATTGCATCAATAAAAAGACAAATTGTTCAAGTATCCACAACTTCCTACTCAAAACTCAAAATTGAGCATGGAAATAGGCTTTGGAAAGTTATTGAATAGTAGAAGATAAATGTTCACCCATAAATTGGACCTGATCAATAAATTTCTTAGGAAATCAACATAAAAGAAGTCTGATATATATTAATGAATCATAATGATTCATGTTTTCATAAAATTATTAAGAACAATTAGCCTGACACAGTTCTGTTGGCTGCACATTTTTGTAGAATCAATAACTGTCAGATCAGAATCAACACAGAGTGATGGATGATACAAAGATAGTCTACAATCAAGAATATGAAATCATAGGGATGAATATCCAGTTGGGTATGGAAGGAACCAACTCCAATGGACATGGAGGAGGAAAGGAGGAAGACATAAATCTAGTTGAGACCCTCAGAAAATTGAAGACATATGTCTAGAGCCACAAGGATGATAATGAGAGGATTATGAAGGCCAAGGAAAAGCAGGAAGACTTCAATATGAAGTTAATGAAAATACCAGACATAATTGAAAATAAGTTGGATAAGGAGAGTGGCTCCAACAAATCAAGAATCCATGGGACCCCTGAGGAAAAAGGAAGATCAAGGAGTGATAGAAGTCATCACCATCACTCCCAAAGGAATTCCAATGGGAGATCACACAAAAACTCAAGTCCATCCCCTGTTAGGAAGCATAGGAGGTCTGGGGTGGATGAATTGAAAGGAGAAATGAACAAGATCAAACCTGCTACTTTTGATGGAGAATGTTAGCACTGAGAGTCACACTTAAACTAATGTAAGTGAAAGCCCATTACCCATCAGAATATAAATGGATTAAATTGGTTGATTAGGTGGATCAACAAGACTAGGAAAAAAGGGGGAGGGCAACAAATTATCTCTACAGGCATTCCATTGGGAAAGAAGTCACAACATCCTATAGATCAAAGGAAATCAAACTCTATATCAGACAAAATGGATATATAATGATGAGTAGAATTATGGTGAATATGAAAAAAGGAAGAAAACACATTGTACATAGATCCTTTGTGAAAACATATAGAGATTTCTTTGACAACAAACAATGATTAAATGGGAAAGCTACAACAAATCCTTTGTTGTTCATGAATCCATCCATCAATGGCAGCTATGATCCTCAAAACCTGCAATATTTTCAAACAAGAAGATAACAAATAAATGAAAAAAAATAGAAGGCAATCTGATAAAACTCTCATGAATCTTTAATGGTTGAAAATGTCATTACAAACAATCCCTTAGGCTACAAATGAGCAACTAAAACTGCTCCTCCATTTCTCTCCTCTCTTGGATCATGAATCCAACCTTTTTCTCATCAAAACCCCTTTCATTTATAGTGAATAATATATATCTACCCTAAGGAGGTAGAAACCAAGGATTTACATAGGATCCTCCTCCATTTAGGAGTCTTGTTACAAAATATTCCAACAAAATCCTAACAAATTCCTATTTTTTGGGGATTTTGTCTATGATGATAAATGCCTTTTGAAACAGGTCATCCTAATTTATCTGGAGATGGAACACATGTACCTCATTTCCAACATACTCCTAGGAGACCATTCGAACCTTCCTTGATAGGTGGAAACCTCCAAACAAGGCGAATATGCAACAATTATGCAAAACAAAGAGTTTGTAGCGCTAATTTGCAGCGCACTGGTGTTTTAATTATATCTCTTGAATTACAAACCAGGCCAGGATGAAATTTGGACAACAAGTCAATGACATTATCATTATTGTCCAATTTATTTTTAGAAAAACCCACATCACCATTTTGGAGTTATGATCAAATAGTTAGACGCGTCTGCTATAGAAAATGAGTTTGCAACGCCTATGTGAGCAAGTCCGTAGTGCTTGTGACATTTTGCAGCACCAAGAGAAAACATGCGGCCATACTCCTTTCCTGACCTCTAAACAAGACAAAAAATTTCATGGAGTACTTGATGGTCCTAAGACTGCTATGGATGTTGATAAGTTTGAACGTGACTACATGCAACCTATCCAAGCTACAATGTTCCTCCGTAACTAGTTCTCAATGCCAACTCAAATATAGCTTGCACACTTCGATGAGGTTGTTAGTTGATGGTATGACATAATCCCTAGAGAAATGGTTAAATTCTAGGCTCTGAAAACCATAAATCCTCCTTGAAATGATCAATCTTATGTGTTAATAGATAGCACAAGAAGGATGAAGATGTTGAGACATGGTTTTTAGGCATGAGGAAGTACTTCCAATTGCATAACTATTCTTCTCATGCAGAAGGAATAATTTTTATTTATCAATTGAAAGGAAATGCATCCATTTGGCGGGATCATCTCATGCAAGTGCAGCACATCAAAGAGAAAAATGTAACTTGGAAGGAATTCAAGAAGTATTTTGAGAAGAAATACCAAACCAAGAGGTATTATGACAAAAAGATGAAAGAGTTCTTTGAACTCAAACTGGGAAACATGACTATTGAGGATTATGAAAGGATATTTTTAGAACTGTTGAAGTATGTCTCCTTCATCAAGGATGATACCGTTAAGATTCATAGTTATTTGAGTGGGATGCCATCTTTCATTAGTGATAAGATTCAACATGATGATCCTAAGACTTTGGAGGAAACCATAAGAAGAGAAAAGTTCTTATATGATAAACATAAGGGAAAGCCTACTTTCCAAAGAGCTTGGGAAGACAAGAAGAAGTTTAAGAGGGAACAAAGGCAGAAGGGGAACACGCCACCATTTTTTAGAAACAATCCTCAAGGACATCCATCTTTTAGAGAGCACAAGATGGATGAAGTAGGTGGGAAAAGGTCAAGGAAGACACCCATTCAATGTTTGGGTTGTAAAGGATACCATAAGTATATAGATTTTCCTCACAAAAGTGACAAAGTGAGAGTTGTCCACAATGTACAACAAGAAAAAACAATGGAGGACATGGGAAGAAGTGTACCAAGGATCTATGCATCCCTGGACAACAAGCAAATTGAGTTTCAATCACACATGATTGAAGTAGAAGGTATGATCAATAACCACGCCTTTACTATTTTAATAGATTCAGGAGCTAGTCATATCTATATAGAGCCTAAGGTAGTGGAAATATTTCCATTTCAGAGAAGAAATCATGAGAAATATTGGCTGGTATAGCTGGCTATAGGAGCTAAGAGAAAAGTTGTTGATATGGTTAAATCATGTCCAGTGAAAATGAATGAGATAAGTACCAAGGAAGATTTGAACATCCTTCCATTGGGTTTATATGATTGTCTAATTGGTAAGGATTGGTTGGACCAACACCATGTTGTATTAGACTGTCGTAACAAGGAATTTACTTGCTTGAATGAGGAAGGGAACCCAAGAATAGTCCAAGGAATTCTGAGGGAAGTTACGGTCTGAGAGATATCATCAATGTAGTTGAAGAAGTGTTATAGGAAGGGCTGCCAAATATTTGCAACCAATGTGGAGGAAGCACCTAAGGATAAGGTTCCAAATATGGAGGATCACTCAGTCCTGAAATATTTTGAATATGTGTTTAAGGAGATACCAGGACTACCCCCAAACATAGATATTGATTTCTCTATAAATTTGATTCCTAGAGCAGTTGCAGTATCAAGGACTCCCTACAGAATGAGTACACCAGAGTTGAAGGAACTAAAAATGTAGCTTGAATAAATTCTGAAGAAGGTGTATATACACCCAAGTGTGTCACCTTGGGGTGCCCCAGTCTTATTTGTGAAGAATAAATATGGGACATTGATATTGTGTATTGACTTCAGACAATTGAACAAAGTGACTATAAAGAACAAGTATCCTTTGCCAAGGATCGATGATATCTTTGATCAATTAAAGGATGCAAGGATATTTTGAAAGATTGATCTCATGTCAAGATATCATCAAGTAAGCATCAAATATGAAGACATCACCAAGACCTCCTTCAAGACAACGTATGGTCATTACGAGTTCACAGTGGTGCCATTTGGGTTATCAAATGCACCAGTTGTTTTCATGTGCTTAATGAATGGTGTTTTCATGGAATATTTAGACACGTTTTTCATTGTCTTTTTGGATGAAATCCTTGTATATTCAAAGTCAGAAGAATAACATGAGCATCATTTGAAGATGGCATTACAAGTGTTAAGAGATCACCCGTTGCATGCCAAATTGAGCAAGTGCTCATTTTATCAAAACCAAATTCACTATTTGGGGCATATCATATTCGAAGAAGGGACAACAGTGGACCCCGAAAAGATTGAGGCCATTAAAGGGTGGAAAAACCCTAAGAATTTGACAGAAGTCATATCCTTCATGGGTCTAGCTGGATACTAGATAAGATTCATTGTAGGGTTTTCAAGAATTTCTCACCCAATTACTTATTTGCAAAGGAAGGGGGTGAATTTTTTGTGGCCAACATAATGTGAAAATAGCTTCCAACAATTGAAGCAATTGTTAACCAATGCTCCAATTCTAAGGATTGTTGATTTGAATGAATATTTAGTGGTTTTCATAGATGCATGCAAATACGGAATTAGTGGATTCCTTAGTCAGAATGGGTTTGTGATATGTTTTGAATCCAACAAATTGAAAGAGAATGAAAAGCTTTATGCCACTCATGATTTGGAGTTGGCATCCATAGTGCATGCCTTGAAGAAGTGGAGGCACTAACTCATGGGAAAGAGGTTTGAGATGAGAATAGACAATAATGTTCTAAAATATTTGTTTGATCGACCAACTTTAAATGCTAGGGAGAGCAAATAGTTGGAATTCCCTTGTGAGTATGACTTTGATATCAGGAACATCAAAGGAAAAGAGAACAAAGTGGTTGATGCACTCAATAGGAGAGTGCATTAAATGCATGATACAACCATTATCATGTATCAAACTGATCTTAAAGGCATAATTTATGAGGCTGCAAATGTAGATTTGTAGTACATGGAGTTGGTAACAAAATTAAAGCAAGGTAAAATGCAACAAAAAGTTGAAGATTATGAATTAGGAAATGATGGAATTATCTTTTACACGAACAAAATTTATGTACCCAATTCTCATGAATTGAGGAGTACAATTTTGAAAGATATACATAATTTACATGATGTTGGACACCCATGATATCAGAAAATTATTGCAACAGTCAAGCGCCTTATAGATGGGTACCCTACCCCATCTCCTATTTAACTCTTGAGGAGGTCCTTCCAACCACCATCCTGAATGGTAATTCATTTATGGGTCAGAGAGTCATCTCAACCATTCTTGGTTTCCCTCACCATCTCTCTCATAGCATCCATGGTCCATCTTGGCAAAATCCCCCCTTTCAACATTTGTGCAACACATATCCAATTTCTATTAATAACAAAAAAATCATGCATTGACCCTTTTATACAAAGGTTTATCAAATCAAACATTCACACATATTTAGTCTACCATAGTATCTTGTCTAGTTATAGTTATATTTACAAATTGGGGGAAACATGGGTATTAAAATCCCCTCCCCCTTAAAGGAACATCGTCCTCAATGTTCTATCTGCCGATGTGCTCTATATATACAGAAGTAAACAAATATGGATATGCATGTTTCATGGCATCCTCCATTTCCCATGTAGCCTCATCTGGGCCAAAGTGTTTCCACTGCACCTTTACCTATGCAATGGTTATGTTCCTGAGTGGGGTTTCCTTCCTGTCTATTATGCATTGAGGTTCTGGCAGGAATTATCCCTCGAGTTACACCTGAGTCATAGACCAGTCAATAATATGATTATAATCATGTACATACTTCTTTAATAAAGAAACATGGAAAACATTATGTGCCTTCATTGTGGGAGGAAGTGTTAGCCGATAGTCTACTAGCCCCACTCTATCCAAAAAATTCAAACAGTTCACAATATCGAGGTGCCATCTTGGCATAAGATCCCATCCTCAAAGAGATTTTCCTAGGTCTAACTCAGAGATACACATGATCCCCTGCTTTGAACTCTCTAGGAGTCATTTTCAAGTATGCATATCTCTTTTGTCTATCATGGGATATTTTCAGATTTTGTCTTATTTGAATTACTTGCTTTTCCATTTCCTTTAGCATATCTGGCCCGATTGTAACTCTATATACTGGGTTCTTCCAAATGATTGGAATGTTGCATTGTCTTCCATAGAGGGCTTCAAAAGGGCTCATTTTTAATGACTCTTTATACCCATTGTTGTAGGAAAATTATACCAACAGTAGGTAGTCCTCCCACTTCTTGGGTTGATGCATTACATGCATCCTCAACATGTATTCTAACACTTGGTTTACCCTCTCTGTCTTCCCATTAGTTTGAGGGTGATAGGCTGTACTAAAGAGCAAATTTGTTTCAAAAACAACAAACATTTTTTTCCAAAAGTTTGAAGTAAATTTTGTATCTCTATCGGATAGAATTTTCTTAGGCATGCCATGCAGTCTAAATATATATTTCATGAAAATTATGGAAATATCTATTTCCTTGCAAGTTGACTTGACGGGTATGAAGTGAGCAGGCTTGCTCAGTTTGTCCACAACTACGATGATGGCATTGTTCTTTTTGGTTGATCTTGGTAATCCTATGATGAAATCCATGGAGATGGTTTCCCATTTCCATTCGGGAATTGATAGGGGATGAAACATCCCTGTTGGGTATCGGTGCTCTTCCTTGACTTGTTGACATTCCAGACACTTACCTGAGTAATCATCTATGTCATTTTTCATTCCGGGCCAATAAAATAGTTTCCTAATTGCTGTGATCATTTTTGGATGACCAGGATGACCAATATATGATCTTTTGTGTAGTTCATCCATTATGAACCTCTTCAAGTCGTCACAATTTGGAATATACAATCTTCCCTTGTAAGTCAGAAGGACATCATTAAGCATCTGATAGCCTTCGTACTTCATCCATATGGGATCTTGCTTTAGGTATGATGTCATGGTCTTGAAAAATGCATTTGTTTCTTCTACACTTTTGAATCTCTCTTTGATGTCTGATTCACTAGTGCTTACATATGCCAAGTGAACCAATTTCATACTTCTACTAAGGACATCAACCACCCTATTCTCCTTTCCTTTGATATGTTTGATTTCAAAATCAAACTCACTAAGGAGAGCCATCCACCTAGCTTGTCTCACATTGAGTTTTGGTTGGTCAAAAAAAAACCTCATCCCACTATGGTCTATCATAAGTACAAATCTTCCACCTAAGAGGTAATGCCTCCACATTTTTAAAGCATGCACTATGGAAGCCAATTCCATATCGCAGGTCACATAATTGACTTCATTCTCATTAAATTTTTTGGATTCATAGAAAATCACATGTCCTTCTTGCATAAGGAATCCTCCGAGCCCTTCCTTGCAGACATTTGTACACACAAGGAATTCCTTGTTTGGGTATGCAATCTTCAGTACAGGCGCATTGGTTAGAAGGTATTTCAGCTCTTGAAATATTTCTTCACATTCTGATGTCCAAATGAATTTAACCTCCTTTTTATGAAGGGAGGTGATTGGGAAACCAACCTTTGAGAATACTTTTATGAACCTCCTATAGTATCTTGCTAGGCCCATAAAGGATATGATATCAGATACATCCTTTTGGATAGGTCAATCCATAATGGATTTAATATTTTTAGGATCAAGTGCGACTCCTTCCTCAGAAATAACATGGCCTAAGTAATGGACTTATTTATGGAAAAAGTCACACTTACTAAGCTTAGCATAGAGATGATGTTCTCTTAGTACTTGGAGTACTAGATTGAGATGTTCTTCATGTTCTTCCATATTCTTGGAATAGACTAGGATATCATCAATGAAAACCAACACAAAACTATCCAAGAATTTTATGAATACGTTATTCATTAATAAAATAAAAGTGGTTGGTGCATTGGTAAGACCAAGTGGCAACACCACAAATTCATAGTGACCATATCTTGTCCTAAAGGTTGTCTTGTGGATGTATTCATCTTTAATTCAAACCCGATGGTATCCAAACCTCAATTCATCTTGGACAATATTGTATCACCCTTTAATTGGTCAAACAATTCATTGATCCTTGGTAATGGATACTTATTGTTGATGGTCATCTTATTGAGTTGTCTATAATCTATGCATAATCTGAGTGTGCCATCCTTATTTTTCAAAAACAAGGTTGGTGCTCCCCATGGGGACACACTAGGATGAATGTAGCCTTTTTCCCACATCTCCTTGAGCTGTAGTTTGAGCTCAACTAGCTCCAATGTACTCATTCTATAGGGTGTTCTAGACATTGACACCGCTCCTGGTACAAGTTCTATTGAAACGTCAATATCCCTTCTTAATATGGAATGGTTCTCTAGGTTGGGTTTTTCGTTCTCAACAGAGTTGAACACTTGTATTGCATATAAGGGACATCCCTTTATGAAATAATTCTTCACTTGGAGGGATGATATTTGTATCACTGAGACAATATTTTGAATCCCTTGTAGGGTTACCCTTATTCCTTCTTAATTTTCACACTCCAAATTTTATTGTAACAGTCCAACTTGGTTTTGTGGGTATCCAACCAGTCCATTCCAATCAAAAGGTAATAAGATCCTAAAGGAAGTATGTTTAGGTTCGTTTGGGTGGGAAATCCACTTATAATGAATTGGCAAGCTAGTATGACCTCTGTTACTTTTCTTTTGATTCTAGTGGCTAATTGTACCATCCATGATTTAACATGTTTAACTTTTTGCAATTTACATTTCTCAACAGTTTGAGGGGAAGCATAACTCAAATTAGAACTAGGGTCAATTAAAATGGAAAAAAGGATGGTTGGCAATCGTACCTTCCATATCCACCACTGAATCTTGGTGGTCATCTTGTCTATTATCTAAGGCTGCATAAATTTGTGGCATGCTCCTAGACACATCATTTATTGTGGTATCCCCTTAGACATTGTAGACCCTCTTATTTCTCTGTTTCATATGCAGACAGTCCCTCAACAGATGTTTCTCTCCACAACCCCAACATTTCAAGGGTTCTCTCTTGGTTATCAGTCTTACTTGGAACTGCTCTGAATGGTTTATTTCCACTCTGGGATGGAAAATTTTGTTGATACACACTTCTGGTAGGAAGGCTCATCCTAGATATCTTCCCATGGTTCTTAAATCTCGAGGATTTAAATCCCTTCTTATTGAATCCCAAACTATTTTTCTTCTTCCAGTCTTCATGGGGTTTTGTCTTAGTCTTGATTTTCTCATAACAATACCTTGATTTTCAAATAGTATCTTCCAAGGTTTTTGGCTCATCAAACTCAATTCTGTCCTGGTAGGATTGAGGTAATCCACTAATAAATCATTGCATCTTTAATTTTTCATCTTTTATGTAGGGCACATACCTCATCAAATCAATAAATTTGTTGATATACTCATCTATGGTGTGTATCCCAGCTTGAGTTCATATAACTCCTTGGTCTTCCCATCAATGTAATTTTCTGACAGATACTTCTTCTTGAAGTATTTCTCAAATTGTTTCCATGACAAGTCCTTATCATGTATTCCTTTCACATTCCTAAGGTCCTCCCACCAAATGGAATATTTCCCATTCAGGTTGAAAATGGCTATTCAAGCCTTTAAGTTTCCATAGTAGTCATGGAATCTGAAGTACTTCTTCAAGCTGAGTAGCCAAACTTATTCTTCTTCCCCCTTCTTAATCTCTCCATCGAAGGTGGGTGGTTTGTATTTTTTTAAATCTTCAGGGTCATGACTCTTGGAATGCCTCCTCTTTTTTCCTCTTGTATGTGAATGGGAACTAGTTTTTCCACTAGAATATTCCTTGGAGTTGTGAGTCTCCTCAGAGAGACATTCTGATGAGTGTCTCTTGGCTCCATGTTGGGCCTTCCTTGAGGTGATCCTCTTGGTGTGGAAACTTTCCGGAACATGCTTTTGTATCTCAAGTGGACTTGGAGTTTTCTTAGTATGATTCTTGTCCACATGACTGGAAACTGAACCATGTTGTAGTTTCCTTTGTATATCTGATAGACTTTGCAGTAGGATTGCATTAATTTTATTCTACTTTTCCTACTCCTTTACCGGCCTTTCATTATCATCCTTATAACTCTGTAATTCTGCCATGAGGCTTCTTACAGTATCGACCAAATCTAGAGGGGTTTCCACTGCCCTCCTTTCATCAGATTATTCCTGTCTATTGTGGGAGCTCTCCCCAACTCATGGTGTGTCACCATCCCTTATGTTGTAGTTTTCCCATTGTTCATTGATTTCTTGAGTGACGACAAAACAATTTTTGTTAGTTACTAATATACCAATTCATGAACAACACATATTATTGCAAAGTGAAGTTAGCTTCTTTATTTGGAAACATTAGCAACATACAATGCATATTTCCAAAGAATCTATCAACAATAGAAGGTTTTGTTCCTCTCTTCAGTAGAAGTTTAGACAAGTTTCTTATAGAAGGGGGTAAGTTAGGGTGTTACCCAATAAAGTTCTCTAATAATATTTTTATGCGACTCATGAATGAGCCCAAGTAGGCCAAGTGTTGTTTCCATGCTTTGATACCAATTTGTAATACACCCGACCCACAAATAGACTTTCTAGGGATGGGACATCAAATGTTTGCTCATTCAAATCATCTCAAATCATCTCTTTGAGGTCTTCATCCTCTTCTACTCATCTGTAGCCTTTTAAATATTGTTACCAGCTCAAATCTGATCTATGGTTTGCAAGATACAGCCTCCCGAAGTTATCCAGACGTTATTAATTGGGGTCTTCAGCGTTTGGTGATGAACGCCCCTTTTCTTATTGCACGCATACTCCCAAAAGTCCTGAAATCTCTCCACGTGGCCTTGGCCATTCGACGTTTGACAATTGGTGATCGATGTTCTACATTTCCGGCATTCGACAATCAATGATCGATGTTGAAATTTTTGGCGTTCAACAATCAACGATCGACGTTGAACGTTTCATAGATTGACGTTGAAAGTTTCGACGTTCAAAAATCGACGATCGACGTTGAACATCCCTCTACTATACTATGCCCCAAATCTTCCAAAATATTGAATTTTCGGAGTCCCGGAGTCCCGGTCGCATCACCAAGCAGGTTGACCAGGAGGGCACGAACCAAAGGCTTAAACGTGGTGAGGGATAGGGGTGAAACGTTTCCTCATTAGGGGGTGACACGTGTCATTCTCTAATAATCATAAGGGGTTTGTGAATCATCCATAACCGAGTGACATGTGGCACCTTAGTTTCAGGTCCACATCACCCTGGATGACATCAGTGAACCACGACAGCCCCAGACATACAACCTTTTGACTTATTTTAAATATCACAGTTGATATATGTCTACATAGATCCATAGATCCATGGCTCTTGTTACTTCGCAAATCCAGTCTTCAGATCTTATCAACTCCTCACATCATGAATCCCATGAAGAGCTAAGTCTCTGTACTCTCTAATCTAGCACCACTCATCCTCATCCTGTCAACAATTAAGATTCACTTCATCATTCATGACTTCAAGAGTTTTAACACTTTGAATACTCTTGGACAAGTTTCTAAGGAGTACCAAGTCTCCAGACTATAGGATCTCCTGCCATGTAGCCTCTCATCCAACGACTCTAGTCCAATGGACAAAATTTGACAGGTGACAAGTAGGGGCTGGATGTCGCTCCATGACAGATTCCCAATCGGTTGGGAAGTTAAGAGGGGTTCTCAATGAAGTCCTTAGATCGAAGACTGAGAGGGATCCTGAAGGATTCAAGGATCTATGGTCTACGTCACTTTGTATATTTGACATTCGACTTTCGATGTTCTACATTGAACGCCAGAGTTCAATGTTTGATGTTATAGGTCCCTATGTCATCACATTGATATCGTTGAATACCCAAACTTTTAGATAATCGTTGACCTGTGGACTCACATCCCTCTATTCTCAATGGTTCATATTAACTTTGCAACTCCGACATTCGAGAGTTTCAAAGCTACACCACCTCTATACTCCCGAAGTGGAACTTCGTCGAAGTAATTAATGATACCCCTTCCTAATTCTGATCTAATGGATGAGAGAGATCTCCACTAGATTCCGAGATCTATGACCCTTATCAATTCATGACTCTATCCTTCAACTATTTTCGAAGGTTGTGGAATCATAAGTCCTGAAGTCCCGAAGCCAAAGTAGCTTCACTCCTTTCGGGATTAGTGATGGGTTTCCCACCCTAGGTCATAGGGGATCATATTGGGGTTCTAGGATGCACTCATCTCTTATACAATACTTGATTAATCCCATGGGTATGAGCCCTCAGTCACATAGGTGGAAGGTTCGAAGGAAACACCCTTCTCCCACAGAGTTGAACTTGGCATTCCTGCTAAGGTAAAATCAAAAGGTCGGTAGGACTTAGAAGTTTTAGTTAATCCTACCCCGACTCTCCTGCGGATTCACATCCCATAACTCTATAGCGGTTAAACTGAGGTAAATTGAATACCATGTAAATATAGAAATTTAAAGAAGAAAATGAGTATTTCTAATAACTATTCAAACACTACAAAACTTAACCATAAACAAATACATTCAATCATCACATCCAATGTATTACACAGAGTATGAAAATACTTATCAGAACTGGAAAATGTGAAGTGACTGATGAAAATGGTTCTTGTTTCCACCCAACCATAGGCACATTCACTCCTGAAGGATTTACCACAGGTCGCCCCCAAGCTAGACCATGATGCTCTAAGAGAGATTCTTTCATCTTGCTCCATGACATTCATGGACGAAGGTTACTCTCCTCCTCCCACAGGATCTTGGAAACCAATTTTCTCTACACCAAGCAAGGAGGTATACATGAGCACTTCCTCGGTCACTCGTCAGCCTCATTTATCAACTTGTAGCAAGACCCTTCCCATGGATTCTTACAGCCAAAACGAGCTTGCTTCTCAGCTTCTCTCTCAACTCCAGAGTAAAAAAAATGATCTCCTTTCTCTCTTGTCTCATGAAAAGAATAATGACCACATTAGAGCCACAAACACCTCATGGCAATCCTCTCATAGGATCACTCTGTGAATGCATTCAACTCGATGCTATATGAAATGTGGAGTTTCACCTCAAGCACCTTAAGTCTTCATTCTGTTGAAGACTACGTCGAGGCACATCTACTCTGGATGTATATGTTCCCTAACTCCCTTGGTATGCAACCTTGTTCTTGTGGAGATAGATTCGACTCGATGCTTATCAAGGCTACTCACCTACTCATGAGTTAACTGCTCACCTACTCGTGAGAGGTTAAAGGCTTGATGAAATTCACACATAGGAGATCTAGGAGAAACTTGAATATTGAATTCGTCAAAGATTACTTCTGTGCCTATTCCCACATGATCAGGTCCATATAATCAATCTTGGAATATTAGCATGATGCTACAATCATCAATACTTCCTAGTGAAACATTTTCATTCCTGTCAATCTTGTCCCAGATAGAGGCTTAGTGCATATGTCAACTATATGCTCATCTGTGGATAAGTGATGGAGCCTCATTGCTCCTTCCTGCACCATGTCTCTGATGAAGTCTTACAATATCTTTCATCTCTAATTCTGAAGTCAACTCCCTATGTCTGAGAGAATCCTCAAACCATGCTTTTTTCTATTGCATGCCCCCTTGCATCCTTGAAAGTGTCATGAAACCAAGCTGGATTCTTCCTGATCAATGACTCCCTCTGAAGTTTGATTCCCTCTGAAGTCTTTTCAAGTATGTTTTTCTTGTTTTCATACATTTATTGTTCCTAACCTAGAACTAGGGGGTCCCGTACTAGGGATAATGGCCCTTCTAACAAAGATAAGAATTTTGTCCTCTTGTACTAGGATAATAACGAAGATGGCCTCCCATAGGGATAATAACCACAATGGCCTCCTGTAATAGGATAATAACCAAACCAAAAATAAAAATGGACTCTCGTACCACAGAAAATGGTCCAATACAAAAGAAAAATAATTAAAATAACTAAATTATACTTACAGTGAGATTTGTAGAGATTATCCTAATGTATTTAGTAGAAATAATCGTCGCCACATTTAGTCTTCTTCTGTGGATGTTCATCATCTATCGATGCATGTTTCATTTCTTTTCTTTTCCTTTGAGGACAATCTCTATTATAGTGACCAAACTCATCACAAATGTAGCATTGGTTATTTGAAAGATCCTTCTTCTTTCTTGATGATCCTGTATTTTTCTTCTAGAATTTCCCTTTCCCTTGTCTGGCATTGGCTGCAAATGCTTGCTCTTGTTATTCTGGGGGTTTCTGCAAGATATTTCTAGATAGCATTCAGGTTTCTTCTTGAACACAATCAAACAATAGATGGTCAAACTTGGGTAGCTATTTATGTCCACAAATGCTCTAAATAAATGGCTCCCATGATATTGATAATCCGTTAAGAGATATAGTGACAAGTTATGTGTTTGGAACTTCATCTCCAATCGCATTAATTTGATCTCTTATTTCAAAGACCTTTTTTAAATATATTTTGAGTGTATATGAATTTGACAGCTTGATGCACTGGAGCTAATTTCTCAAAGCTAACTTTCTGCTCATGTTCTTGCTTTCAAATAATTTTACCAAGGCATTGTACATTTTCTTGGTAGTCTTTAGTTCTACAATATGTGGAGTCATATTCTCTCTAATAGAATCTACTAGGATTCTTCTGGTCATTACTTCTTTCTTCTTTTTCTTGACCTTCTCTTCATCTTCTACCGGCTCAGGAATTCCCTGGTTTATGTACTCTAGAAGATCATTTTCTTCTAAGAAAAGAAGTAACTTAATATTCCATGCTCTAAAGTTGGTGGCACCTTCCAATCTATATTCTACTCTTAAACTAGTCTTCATGACTATTTTTACTTTGACCTTGACTAGTCAAACATTGAATTTGACCAGTCAAACATTGAATTTGACCAGTCAAACTTTGACTTTGACCAATCAAAATTTGACTTTGACCAGTCAAACTTTGAATTTGACCCAAAAATACAACCTTGACATTTTTTATGGCCGAGGGAACCAATAGATGCATTGGGTTAGGGCACACTAGAATATCCAAGAATTAGGTCCAATGCTTCACTGAAAGTGCCCAAGAATTTAGGTTTAGGGTTTGTTGCAGATGCAAAATTAGAAACCCTAGTTGTAGCTACAATTGGTGCTACAATGAGCTTGACAAGGAACGACCGATATACCTTCCAACGGTTAGGTTGTTTTGAAGGTAGTGTGGGCCCATAACCTGTTAGAATATTGTTCTTGTTTAACCATAGACAATGTTACACCATTGTCACCCATCCATAGGAATTTAAAGCCACCCCTAAGCACCTTAACCTTTGACGGAAAGAATGATTATGGAAATCCACACTAGAACTAAAACATGACTAAGAGAGTGCACCTTCTCCAAGGGTAGAGCACAAGAGAAAGTACTAGAAATACTGAACAAGAGAAAACTGTACAACTACAACTGTTGCTACTCCTCCAAACTTGCACACTAATTTTGGTTTCCTGAGTGAGAGTGAGTGAACAAATGAGCCAATATTCCCTCTATTTATAGTAATCTATCCAGTGACTTTTATGGCTGGGACGACCTGGCTTTCTAGTAATTATATTTTTTGTTTATCTTTTTTCTGTGAGGATGACTTGTCTTCCTGATGGATAATACCTTAATATTATATATTATGTTGAGTTGACATGTCTTCTAGGGTTTTCACACATATGTTTAGGGTTTCTCTTGCTTCTGGAATACTTTTTTCTAGTCAAAGGTTACATATGAGGTTAATACCTCCCACAACTACCACAATATCAACATAGTAGAAAGAAATATCTGTAGAAAGAAATCAACTTATATGTGAGCAACACTGTGCAGACTAAAGGAGTACCAAAATGGCTAAGTGTTTCCATCATAGACATACCAAGATGACTAAGAGTTGTCATCAATGACAAAGGGGGAGATTGTTGGAAATTGTGTTGTCATTGATGTCAAAGGTAGACATAATTGTGACAATCATGAAAGTCATTGATGTCACGGGTAGGGGGAGATTAGTAAACCCAAAGAGAATTGAACCAGACAAAGGAAGTTGCAAATCAAGCCAGAGGAATAAGAAATTTTTTATCTGCGAACGAACTTTTGCGTAGTAAGAAAATGACTAAGAACAAAAGTGTTAAGCATGCCCTAAAGGCAGGATGACTGTGAACAATCAACCCAAGTAAATTTGAGCTACACAAGCATGAATAGAAATACCAAGTGGAATATGAATGAGACAACCCTATTAAAATAAAGAATCAAAATCGAGGAAGTGAAGAGTCTTATGGAATAATGGTCACAACTTGCTGTTTGAAGTTGGACGGTGTAGAGGAAACTCAAGCATGCACTAGAGGATTGAGCAACAATGAGCTTGGAAAGGGAGGTCTCGGTTAAACAGATCGAGATAAAATCCAATATCCCACATTCATAAGGAATAATGAATTTGTTAGGTTTATAATGAAAAAACATTGTCAACAAGGTTACCAACTTAACAAGAACTATCCAGTGTTCTCATTTTATAGAGGTCACATTTTTTACCCTGGTTTCAAAAACTAGTGTTACCAATAGCACCCCTTTTTTGTGGAGTGGTTAAAATTGTGAATTAATTTAATGTTCAATCACCCCGACCATTGTCTTGACAACCAATACCATTGCATAAAATTGACCCTCAAATCCAAAAGTGATGTTACTGGTAGCACCCTTCTTATTTTTAGAGTTAAAATTGTGACTTAATTGAAACAGTCGCCCTGACCACTGGTACTATCTTTTTTTTCCAGTCAAAGAAATTTCTCTTTGTATTAGAAATATAAAACATACATTTTTGTTCATCTACTTTACAAAAATTTTGTCCTGAAGCTCATTCACTAGATAACAAATAATATGATTTTCCCTCCTTCTAGCATACTAGAGGATTGAAAGATAAATATAACATTAAGAGAGTAGCTCCTAGAGGAAGATCCCAAGAAAAATAGATAAGTCTAAATGAGGTTCTGAATTAAAGACCAAGACCACAAAGTGGAGTAAAAAAACAAGAATGGTTTTTGTAATGCCAGGATTGTTGTCTAACCACGGAGTGTATAAGATCTTCCCGACATGCAGGCAATCCTGGAGCGCCATTTTGGAGAGTGTGTCTGCAGCCTTGTTGAAGTCCCTGTAGGTATGGTGGAAATATAAGCTATTGAAATGACACTGAATCTCTTGAATGCGAGCCTTCCAACCCTCCATCGCTATAGAAAGAAGACTGCCATTGCCATTACACCAATTTATCACCATCTTTGAGTCCCCCAAAAGTACAAGAGTTTGAAGGTTTAAAATATTTTCCAAATGGCAAGTGGTCCATATGCCCAACAACTCTACCCTATTGTTGGTACCAATACCAGTATTAAAATACCACTTGATAAAATGATTATGATCTAGTGTTAAAATTCCACCTGCCCCACTGTTTTGTTCATCCACTGCAATCACACCATCAAACCAACACATATGATTCTGAAGTGGAGGTGGGAATCTAGTCTTTTTTAATGGGGTTGGCACTTGTTGCTCATTTCCTGCAATGTAAATCAACATCACCTTAGATGCTACGACCTGAGGAAAAGTTGATTCAGAATCAAAGAGAAGGTTGTTCCTTTCAAGCCAGGTGCACCAACAGACCAACACAGGCAGGCTGATAAATGAATGATGATGTTCATCGAACAATGTGATACATTCATCAACTGAGTGGCCTGTCCAAGTCAGCTTTGTTTTCAATAGACCTTCTAAGAGCATCCAGACTTTACGGGTAAAAGGGTAGGAAAAAAATAAATGCCAACTCGACTCCTGATTACATCTATATAAGATGCAAAAGTTCGGACCTGCCCAACCACGGTCTGACAAGACATCCCAGGTCAACAGTTTGTTTTTTAGCAATAACCAGAAAAATAACTTGACTTTGAGTGCCAAGTTCCACGACCACAACTTAAATGTCCATCCTCGAATCACTGGATCCCAAAGAACATCTTCCAATGACTTATAAAGGTTTTTAGCCGATGGGAAACTAGAACCATCACCGCTCTCCCATCGTAAATAATCCTCAGTAGAAGTAAGGAGAATACTTGTGCTAGTTAATGCCTGTCTATAAAACTCCCACTCTATAGCAAGGTCACCCATTAAGGCAATCTCAGACGTGTCTTTCCCGTAAGTGGGAAGAGGAGATGTCGTGTAAGAGTTCTTGGCTTGAAATAAGAAAAGGATCCCCCTGATTTTTAAGGCAATTAGTAAGTCTTGTGATAAAATTGAGCGCATTCCTAGACCCATCAAATGATCCCTGCCAACCTGTATAGAGGTCCCACTTCCCACCTTCCAACAAAGCCAATGATCAAGGAGTGGCTTGGCTTTTAATAGGTTTTTCCAGACAAGAGACGAAACCTCCAGAGAATTTTTCTCCAATCTAAACCACTTAGAAACAAAAAGAGATGGCAAGTATTTATCTTTTATGATTTTCTACCAAATCCCATCAGTAGTTAGACCCCTCCACAACGTTTTTCCCATAAAAAATAATCTGCCTCAATTTTCCAAGGACTGAAATCGGGATCGTTGTCAATGACATCTAGTAGATTGATTGACTCATCAAAATGATTTTTATCAAGGCGAGACAACCCCTGAGGGTAAGCCACTGATTGCACCAATGGTCTACTCTTTTTTCAAACTTAATTAATAACCATGACCACTGGTACTATCACGAACAAAGAATTTCAAATTAACTTGTAAAACGAAAAAAAAATGTTATTTTATTTATTAATCAATTTTATTTTATTTTATAAATTTACATTAAAAAAACAAATTGAAATAAGAAACTCCACATACATGTTTCTTTTTTTCTTTAAAGCAAAAAAACACATTTTTCTATTTAAATTGTTTTGAAAGAAAAAACACGTTTTTAGAAAAAAAAACACATTTTTCTATTAAAAAACATATTTGCTAATGAAAAAACTCATTTTTTAAAATGAAAAAATTCCTTATTTAATGAAAATACACATTTTTTAAAATGAAAAACATAATTTTTTTAAGAAAAAATGTCATCTTTTTATGAAAAAATGTCATCTTTTTATTTTAACCCCCCCCCCAATTTAAAATTAAAAATAAAAAAAATAAAAAATAATATAACATTGAAAACATATAAAATATAACACAAATATAATATAACACAAAAAAAAATATAACATAAATATAATACAACATATAAAAATATAACATAAATATAATAAAAAAATAACATTAAAGACATTAATATAACATATAAAATTAAATAAAAAATATTAAAAACATAACATATAACATTAATAACATATGAAATATAATATAACACACCATATAAAAATATAATACAAAAAATAACATTAAAAATATTAATATAACATATAAAATTAAAAAAAATAATAATATTAAAAACATAACATATAACATTAATAACATATAAAATATAATATAACACAAAAAGTATAACATAAATATAAATATAATATAACATATAAAAGTATAACATAAATATAATACAACATATAAAAATATAACATAAATATAATAAAAAAATAACATTAATATAACATATAAAATTTAAAAAAAAACAAAAAAACATAAAACATTAATAACATATAAAATATAAAATATAACACAAAAAATATAACATAAATATAATATAACATATAAAAATATAACATAAATATAATAAAAAAAATAACATGACATTAATATAACAAGAGAAAGGGGAAGTGGATGTTGGGCAACGCCCCCTCCCTAGAGGGCGATATTCGGCATTGCCCCCCTCCCCCTTTCCCTTCTTATATTAAATCAAGTTTAATGTTATACATTACCTCCCCTTTCCATTCTTATATTAAAGTAACTTTCCATATATATAATATTGATGATGATTAACGTCCACTAAGACCTAATTGGTCTATCGGACCTTAAGAGGGTAAGTGATTACTTGTGATTCTTTAGAATTTTGTTTCTGTGCTCGAAAAGCATTAAGAAAAGGTTTCCAAGATCACCATACTTTTGTTGAGTTAAGAGGTTAGGAAGGTTG
>ML847421.1:58905-88342 GCA_009831015.1 Picea engelmannii | reverse complement strand
AACCCTAGACATCCAAAAACCTAACCCTAGGAGATGAAGCGCCAAAAGTCATGTGGGCCCCGTTTGGGTAAGTTAGTACATCAACTTCCCGGGGTCGTAACTTTTGCATACGATCTTCGTTTTAGGCATGTGATAGCCCGTTGAAAAGGTATCATCGAGGAGATTAATTTTTCGGGCTCAATCATGCCTTGGAATATCTTTGAGGAGCTCGATACTAAAAAACCTTCATTTAGGCCCTCAAAATGGCCCCGGAAGTTAAAACTGCTAAAAATAGTAAATTGCCAAAATTGTCAGAAAACTATTTTGAGCCAGCTGGAAAAGGTGGGTGGCCACCGATACCCATCTGGATCAATACTCCCTCCTTAGAAATAAATTCCCTCCATTGTGTTGAGGTCCCCCATCAGATGAGGAAATTTCTATTGAACTTGGCCCCGGGTGAGCCACTTGCCTTGGTGCAGGAGCTGCCCTGCTTTGACAACTCGATAAAATTTGATCCTTTGTTGTCAAGTGACCTTGGTCTATGTGTCCACAATATGATCATTGGATGTTTGTTGTATGCAGTTGAGGTTGATCTCTATTGGTGTCAGTTGTTATGCTACTTCTGAGGTGTCCAATAATGGTGGGAAATAAGGGCGAAGTAGATCCACATTGAACACTAGGTGCAGGCCAAGGAAAGGAGGAATGTTGAACTCAAAATAATTATCCCCCACAGCCTTGGTGATAGTGTACAACCCATAACAAAGTGGGAGAAGCTTCCAATGGGGTCCTGTGAGGCGTTCTTTCTGCAAGTGCAACCAAACTTTGTCGCCCACCTGAAACTTATGTGGCACCCGATGTTGGTCATGGCGTTGTTTGTACTTGTCATTAGACTTCTGTAGGATATCCTAAACCTGTTGTCGGATGTGATGGATCCTCTCAATGAAACGGGCGGATTTTTCAACTTTAGTTGGAGTAGGAGAGGAGTCGGTCAAGGTGACCGCAAGGGGAAGTGCAACATCTATGGGACACAATGGTTGGAATCCCAACCCCACCGGAAAGGGGATGTGGCTGGTTAAGCTATGCAGGGCTCGATTGTAGCCATGCTAGACATAGGGAAGGCTCTCATCCCATGTGCGAGGGTGCTTTGAATAATACATGCGAAGGATATTCACAATCATTCGATTTACAACCTCGGTTTGGCCATCTATATGTGGGTGAAAGGTCATGGATTTGGTGAGCTTGTTGTCTAGCAGTGACTAGAGGCTCGACTAGAATGTGATGAGAATTCGACTGTCTTGATCTAGGAAAATGGTTTGTGGTATTCCAAAATGTACCCAGACTCGTTCAAAGAAGAGCTTGGAAGTGGCCTCTGCTGTGATTCTCTTCTTGCAGGCAACCAGAATCGCCATCTTAGAAAAGCGATCAACAACCACAAAAACATAGTCATTTCCCTGCTTGGTGGATGGGAGGCCTGACATGTAGTCCATTGAGATGGATTCCCATGGCCTGCCAGGAGTAGGAAGAGGGGTGTACATGCCTTTTTTCTTAGTGGTTGGTTTGGAAATAACGTAGGCAGTGCAGGACCTGATATGCTTGCTGACCTCTTGTCGAAGTTTCAACCAGTAGAAATGTTTCTGTAGCATCACCACTGTCTTTTCGATGTCGAAGTGTCCTTCCACCCGACTATAGTGGGCTTCCCAGGTCATCTTGATGGAACACAGATATGGCCCAGATGATACAACAACCCATCCTGAATATGGAAATTATCGACAACTGCGTTTGCACCCAACATTTGGTAGGTGGTGGAGAAGTCAGGGTTTGTGTCATAGAGTTGGGGCCATCCAGAAGTCTCATGGCCACAAGAGTCTAGCACCATGGTGAGTGCCATGACTGGAAGTCTGCTTAGGCAATCAATGACGTGATTGGTGCTTCATGTCTTATACTTGATGTTGAGGTAGAATTTCTGCAAGTATGTGGACCACTTTTGATAGCAGTCATTATGCAATTTTCCCTATGTCTGCATGAACTGCAGTGGCTTATGATCAGTGTGGATGACTATCTCCTTCCCAAGAATGTAATGTCTCCAATGGCGGAAGGCTTTCACAATGGAGTACATTTCTTTGTCATACGTAGGGTGCTTACGGACAGTATATGACCGTGGCTCACTATGATAGGCCATGGGGTGGTCATGTTGAGTGAGAACGGTGCCCACGACATAGTCTAAAGCATCTGTCTCGATCTCAAAGGGATGTTGCAGGTCTGGTAGTGAAAGTACTAGGGTTGAGCACAAGCGTTGCTTCAAATCATCGAACGCTTTTTGTTCGGACCGACCCCACAAAAATTTCACCTTACCACCACCCCTGTTTATTTGGATGAGGGCCCATGCAACATGGGAGAATCCCAACATGATTCTGCGGTAGAAATTGGCAAGGCCCAAGAGGCTTCGAAGCTCAGTGAGTGTTTTTGGGGCTATCCAGTCATGGATGACTTGGATCTTGGATGGATCCACATGTACGCCATGTTCATCAATGATGTAGCCGAGGTAACGGACCCGGTCCATGCCGAAGGAGAATTTTTCCAAGTTGGTGTATAGCTTGTGTTGCCGCAGGATGTCTAGAACCTGCTGAATATCCTGCAAGTGTTCGGCCCAAGTCTTGTTGTAAATTAGACTGTCATCCATATACACCACTACAAAATTATTGGTGAATAGTTGCAGGATATCGTCCATCATCCTTATGAAAGTGGTTGGGGAATTTGTCAAACCAAAGGGAATGACCAACCATTCAAAAAGGCCTTCCTTTGACTTGAACGTGGTCTTCCATACATCCATCTATTCTATCAGGACCTGGTGGTAGCCAGACTTTAGATCAATCTTACTGAAGTATTTGGCCCCCGTGAGTTGATCAAGGAGGTCATGGATTTGGGGAATCAGGTATCAGTTTCTGAATGTGATTTTATTTAGAGCTCGATAATCAATACAGAGTCCCCAGGTTCCATCTTTCTTCTGTACCAGCATGATTGGGCTCCTGCAAGGTGATGAGCTGGGGCAGATGTGCCCCTGGTGGAGAAGTTCTTGGATCTGTCACTTGATCTCATCATTCTCTAACAAAGAGTGAAAATAGACTAGCCCATTGGGCAGTGGTGCGTCGGGGGTCAGATCGATGGGGTGCTTGACCTGGCAGTGCAGAGGTACCCATGTAGGTGAGGAGAAGATATTTGAGTATTCATCCATGACCTTATCTACTTGCTTCTGCTATGTGGAGAGGTCATCCACAGAGACTCTGGATGTGGTTTTGATATTTCTCTTATACTGAGAGTGAGTTACGAAGAAGACAAACTTCCCCGTCTGAGAGATGACCTTCCTGCATTGCTTAGAAGATATCAAGAAAATATCTCTAGGTGGGACTGCCTCGGGTATCCTGTACAATTTCCTGTTCAAAGTAATAATAACACTATGAGGCCTAGACTCATATACAACATAAAATTTCCATAAATAAGGTTGTCCCAAAAGAACATCACAAACTTCGAGAGGAGAAACATCACACAATACCTCGTCTTTGAAGGGCTTGATGTCGTACGACAGTCGACACTATTGGTTGACGCAGAGATCACTTCCTTGGTGGATCCATCCAATGGTGTAGGGTTGTGGGTGAAACATTGTTGGTAAGACTAGCTTCTTGAAAACCTCTTCTGAGATGAGGTTCTTCTGGCTACCACTATCAATGATGAAGTGCAACAGGGTGCCTTTTACCCACATCTGTGAATGGAAGAGGCACTCGCCTTCTTCTAGTTTGTCTGGTTCACCAGGCTGGAGCTTGGTGGTAGAAACGATGACACTGGGTTCCACTTCAATGATCCATCTTCCCCTTTCTGGTTCTGGCTCAGAGTCAAAATCTGCATCTAATTTAGAGGCTTTCACTTCGGCCATCAACGACTATTTTGAGCAGCAATCGACATTGTTGTTCCAAGGGCTCTTATGGAAGTCGCACGACTTCCCGGTATCTTTCTTTGTATTTCTAGTGTCCTTATTTTCTTGTGGCTTGGACTGGTAGTCCTAATACTATCCATCTTTTCTATGTCCTTTGTTCTGTGGGTTGGGGCCGCCCTTTCTTGGCTTTTATTGTGAGGGGTTTCTAGGCCCAAATTGTCGCGTATTTTTTTTGATCTTCTCCTCGATTTTGATGGAATATCGACAGGCCACGCCTAAGGATGAGATTTCCAGAAATTCCATTTTGGTCTGGATGTATCTATGTAGAACACCGCGATACTTGAGCACCAGATGTCGCTCTGAATCTTTGATACCTAGCTTGGTGCACAAGGTATGGAAGATATTTGTGAAATCTGGCACTGCTTGGTCTCTTTCTTGCCGCATTGTGGTTCATTTGGTATAAAGTTTGTCATAACTTATGACAGGGTAGTATTGTTCCTTAATAGCATCCCTAAAGGATTCCTAGGTGGTAGTCGCTGAAGGATTTGCGCGAAACTATCCATCATCTCGTTAGTCTGTTGCGTGAGGGATTCCTCAATCCAAAGTTTGAAAGGAACTCCTGTCCCATCATCTTTATTTTTTCCTGCCATGAGAATTCACTTGGGAATGCAAGAGCTTCTGTCCTCAAGAGAAACAAGCTCGAGACCCAACTCTTTGTACTTCGACCTCGTCGGGGACATGCATTAAGACGACAAGGAGCAGATCGCACTGATACCACTGATCCGGATTTTATGAGCAGAATGAAATGAATACAGATTATTAACAGGTTCTTAAAAAAAAATAATAGAGATACAATAAAACTGGTTTTCTATTCAATAACAAAATAAGTTGAAACTGTAAAATGTAGTGGAAACAAGCTTGCTGGAATGGTGGCATCTTATCTCTGAGAAGATATGTGACGGTTGCACGCATTCACAAGAAGAAGATTACAATGAGGCTCTGAAGGCATTTTTACAATAAACAATAATTCCAAAATCCCTAGACATCCAAAAACCTAACCCTAGGAGATGAAGTGTCAAAATTCATGTGGGCCCCGTTTGGGTAAGTTAGTACATCGACTTCCTGGGGTCGTAACTTTTGCATACGATCTTCGTTTTAGGCATGTGATAGCCCATTGGAAAGGTGTCATCAAGGAGATTAATTTTTGGGGATCAATCATGACTTTGGGCATCATTGAGGAGATCGATACTTAAAAACCTTCATTTTGGCCCTCAAAATGGCCCAAGAAGTTAAAACTGCTAAAAATAGTAAATTGCCAAAATTGTCAGAAAACTGTTTTGAGCTAGCTGGAAAAGGTGGGTGGCCACCAATACCCATCTGGATCAATCCTCCCTCCTTAGGAAGAAATGGTATCTATTGTTTTGAGTTCCCCCATCATATGAGGAAATTTCTGTTGAATTTGGCCCCGGGTGAGCCAATTGCCTTGGTGCAGGAGCTGCCCTGCATTGACGACTCGATAAAGTTGGATCCTTTGTTGTCGAGTGCCCTTGATCTATTTGTCCACAATATGATCATTGGATTCTTGTTGTATGCATTTGGGGTTGAGATCTATTGGTGTTAGTTGTTCTTCTACTTCTTAGGTGTCCAATAATGGTGGGAAATAAGGGCAAAGGAGATCCACATTGAACACTGGGAGTATGCCACGGAAAGGAGGAATGTTGATCTCAAAAGAATTATCCCCCGTGGCCTTGGTAATAGTGTACAGACCATAATGGAGTGGGAGAAGCTTATGATGGCGTCATGTGAGGCATTCTTTCTGCAAGTGTAACCAAACTTTTTCGCCCACCTAAAACTTATGTGGCACCCGATGTTGATCATGGTGTTTATTGTACTTGTCATTGGACTTTCGTAGGATATCCTGAACCTATTGACAGATGTGCTGGATCCTATCAATGAACTGGGTGGATTTTTCATCTTCATTTGGAGTAGGAGATGAGTTGGTCGAGGCGATCGCAAGGGGAAGTGCAACATCTATGGGACCAAATGGTTGGAATCCCAACCCCACCTAAAAGGGGCTGTGGTCGGTTGAGCTATGCAGGGCTCGATTGTAGCAATGATGGACATAGGGAAGGCTCTCATCCCATGTGTGAGGGTGCTTTGAATTATACATGTGAAGGATATGCATAATCATTTGATTTACAACGTCGATTTGGCCATCTGTCTAGGGGTGGAAGGTTGTGGATTAGGTGAGCTTGGTGTCTAGCAATGACCAGAGGCTCAACTAGAATGTGTTGAGAAATCGACTGCCTCGATATGAGGAAATCATTTGTGGGATTCCAAAATGTACTCAAACTCCTTCAAAGAAGAGATTTATAGTGGCCTCTACTGTGATGCTCTTCTTCCAGGAAACCAGAATCGCCATCTTAGAAAAGCGATGAACAATCACAAAAGCACAGTCATTTCCCTGCTTGGTGGACGGGAGGCCCGACATGTAGTCCATTGAGATGGATTCCCATGGCCTGTCAGGAGTAGGAAGAGGGGTGTACATGCCCTATTTCTTAGTGGTCAGATTGGCAATAACATAGGTAGTGCAGGAACTGATATACTTGTTGACTTCCTATCGAAGTTTCTGCCAGTAGAAATGTTTCTGTAGCACCACCACTATCTTTTCGACGACAAAGTGTCCTGCCACCCGACTATAGTGAGATTCCCAGATCATCTTCGTTCGGTCAATTGATGGAACATAGATATGGCCTAGACAACACAACAACCCATCTTGAAGATGGAAATTATCGACAACTGTGTTTTCACTCAACATTTGGTAGGTGGTGAAGAAGTCAGGGTCTGTCTCATGGATGCAAGAGTCTAGCACCATGGTGAGTGCCACAATTGGCGGTTTTCTCAGGTAATCAAAGACGTGATTGGTGCTTCCTGTTTTGTACTTGATGTTGAGGTGGAATTTCTACAAGTATGTGGACCACTTTTGATGGTGGTCATTCTGCAATTTTCCCTATGTCTGCATGAAATGCAATGGCTTATGATCAGTGTGGATGATTGTATCCTTGTCAAGAATGTAATTTCTCCACTGGCGGCAAGCTTTCACATTGGAGTACATTTCTCTGTCGTAAGTAGGGTACTTATGAACAATATTTGACAGTGTCTCACTATGATAGGCCACAAGGTGGTCGTGCTGAGTGAGAACGATGCCCACGACATAGTATGAAGCATTTGTATTGATCTCAAAGGGATGTTGCAAGTCTGGTAGTGAAAGTACTAGGGCTGAGCACAAGCACTACTTCAAATCATCGAATGCTTTTTGTTGGGACTGACCCCATGCAAATTTATCCTTACCACCACCCGTGTTTATTGGGCTGAGGGCCCATGCAATATGAGAGAATCCCAACACGAACCTGCAGCAGAAATTGGTAAGGCGCAAGAAGCTTCAAAGCTCAGTGAGTGTTGTTGGGGTTGGCTAGTCACAAATGACTTAGATCTTGGATGGATCCACATGTATGCCATGATGATCAATGATGTAGCCCATGTAATGGACCCGGTCCATGGCGAAGGAGCATTTTTTCAAGTTGGCATATAGCTTGTGCTGCCGCAGGGTGTGCAAAACCTGCTGAATATGCTGCAAGTGTTTGGCCCAAGTCTTGTTGTAAATTAGAATGTCGTCCAGATACACCAATACAAAAGTATTGGTGAATGGTCGCAGAATATCATCCATCATCCTCATGAAAGTGGTTGGGGAATTTTTCAAGCCAAAGGTCATGACCAACCATTAAAAAATGCCTTCCTTTGAGTTGAAGGCGGTCTTCCATACATTTGTCTGTTGTATCGGGGCCTGGTGGTAGCCAGACTTCAGCTAAATCTTAGTGAAGTATTTGGCCCTCATGAGTTGATCAAGGAGGTCGTCAATTTGGGGAATCGAGTACCGGTTTCTGACTGTAATTTTATTCAGAGCCCGATAATCAATACAAAGTCGCCAGGTTCAATCTTTCTTCTGTACCAGCACGTTTGGGCTCTCGCAAGGTGATGAGCTGGGGCGGATCCCCTTGTGGATAAGTTCTTATATATGTCTCTTGATCTCCTCATTCTCTAACAAAGAGCGACGATAGACTGGCCCATTGGGCAGTGGTGTGTCGGGGGTCATATCGATGGGGTGCTTGACCTAGAAGTGTAGAGGTACCCCTGTAGGTGAGGAGAAGATATCCGAGTATTCCTCCACAACCTTACTTTCTTCTGCTGTGTGGAGAGGTCGGACACAGAGACCCTGGATGTGGTTGTGATCTTTCTCTTATTCTGAGATCAAATCACGAAGACAAAAAACTTCCCTGTTTGAGAGATGACCTTCCTGCATTTCTTAGTAGAGATCAAGGAAATAGCACTAGGTGGGACTGTCTCGAGTATCCAGTACAATTTCTTGTTCAAAGTAATAATAACACTATGAGGCCTAGACTCATATACAACATGAAATTTCCATAAATAAAGTTGGACCAAAAGAACATCACAAACTTTGAGAGGAGCAACATCACACAATACCTCGTCTTTGAAGGGCTTGATGTCATACGACAGTTGAAATTGTTGGCTGACGTGAAGATCACTTCCTTGGCAGAGCCATCCAATGGTGTAGGGTTGTGGGTGTGGTTTTGTTGGTAGGTCCAACCGCTTGATGACCTTTGCTGAGATGAGGTTCTTCTATATACCACTATCAATAATGCAGTGCAGCAGGGTGCCTTTTACCCACATCTATGAATGGAAGAGGCACTCTCCTTCTTCTCGCTCGTCTAGTTCACCAGGCTGGAGCTTGGTGGTAGAAATGGTGGCACTGGGTTCCACATCAATGATCCATCTTCCCCTTTCTGGTTCTAGCTCAGAGTCAGAGTTTGCATATGATTCAAAGGCTTTCACTTCGGGCACCAACAACTGTTTTGAGCCATAATCAGCAGTGTTGTGCCAAGGGATCTTATGGAAGTCACACCACTTCCTAGTATCCTTCTTTGTCTTTCTGGTTTCCTTATTTTCTTGTGGATTGGACTGGTAGTCATGATATAGGCTTCCCTTTCCTGGCTTTTGTTGCGAGGGGTTCCCAGGCCCAAATTGCCGTGTCTTTTGTTTGAGCTTCTGCTCGATTTTGACGACATACCGGTAGGTCGTGCCCAAGGATGATATGTCTATAAATTCCGTTTCAATATGGATGTATCTATGTAGAGAACCATGATACTTCAACACTAGATGTAGCTTTGAATCTTTGATACCTAGCTTGGTGTGCAAGGTATGGAATATATTTGTGAAATCTGGCACTGCTTGGTCTCTTTCTTGCCGTAGTGTGGTCCATTTGGTCTATAGGTCATCATAACTTCCGAAAAGGTAGTATTGTTCCTTAATAGCATCCCTAAAGGATTCCCAGGTGTTCGTGACTGAAAATAATGAAGTTTCCTCTGTTTCCTTTTGTTCACAGAAAGTTTCCCACCAATATTTGACATGGGGAATGGCTTTGAAAAGCACAAAAGTTATCTTTTCTCTATTCGAAAAGTTATGGACAGAAAAAATACCCTTCTAGTAGATTCAACCACTTATCTACAACGTTTGCATCTATATGACCTTAAAATATAGGAATATCAAAGTTTATTTGTACCTTGAAGGGGGCAACTCCTCCATTCGGAGAAGATGCATCGCCTATTGGTAGTCGCCAAAGGATTTGCGCAAAACTATCCATCATCTCGTTCCTCTGTTGCGTGAGGGATTCCTCAATCAAAGTTTGAAAGGTTCTCCTATCCCTTCATATTTATTTTCTCCTGCCATGAGAGGTCTCTTGGGCGTGCGAGAGCTTTTGTCCTCAAGAGAAACAAGCTCAAGACCCAACTCTTTGTACTCCGACCTGATTGGGGACATGCATTAAGACGACAAGGAGCAAACTGCTTTGATACCACTGATCTAGATTTTATGAGAAGAACAAAATGAATACAGATTATTAAGAGGTGCTTAACATAAAATAACCGAGATACAATAAAACTAGTTTTCTATTTAATAACGAAATAAGCTGAAACTGTAAAATACAACAGAAACAGGCTTGCTGGAATGGTGGCAGCTTATCTCTGAGAAGAGATGTGACGGCTGTGTGCATTCACAAGAAGAAGATTAAAATGAGGCTCTAAAGTAATTTTTACAATAAAAAATAATTCCAGAAACACTAGACATCCAAAAACCTAACCCTAGGATATGAAGCGCCAAAAATCATGTGGGCCCCGTTTGGGTAAGTTAGTACATCAACTTCACGGGGTCGTAACGTTTGCATACGATCTCCGTTTTAGGCATGTGATGGCCCGTTGGAAAGGTATTGTTGAGGAGATTAATTTTGGGGGATCAATCATGCATTTAGATATCATTAAGGAGATCGGTCTCGAAAAACCTTCATTTAGGCCCTCAAAATGGCCCCAAAAGTTAAAACTGCTAAAAATAGTAAATTGCCAAAATTGTCAGAAAAATGTTTTGAGCCTGCTAGAATAGGTGGGTAGCCACCGATACCCATATGGATCAATTATCCCTCCTTAGGAAGCAATGGTGTCCATTGCGTTGAGGTCCCCAATCATATGAGGAAATTTCTGTTGAATTTGGCTTGGGGTGAGCCATGTGCCTTGGTGCAGGAGCTGCCCTGCTTTGATGACTCGATAAAGCTGGATCCTTTGTTGTCGGGTGCACTTGATCTGTGTGTCCACAATATGATCATTGGATTCTTGTTGTATGTAGTCGGGGTTGAGCTCTTTTGGTGTCAATTGTTCTTCTACTTCTGAGGTGTCTAATAATGGTGGGAAATAAGGGCGAAGGAGATCCACATTGAATACTGGGTGCAGGCCAAGGAAAGGAGGTATGTTGATCTCAAAATCATTATCCCCCGTGGAATTGGTGATAGTGTATGGCCCATAAAAGAGTGGGAGAATCTTCTGATTGGGTCCTGTGAGGCGTTCTTTCTGCAAGTGAAACCAAACTTTGTCGCCCACCTGAAACTTATGTGGCACCCGATGTTGATCATGTCACTATTTGTACTTGTCATTGGACTTCTGTAGGATATCCTGAACCTGTTGGAGGATGTGATTGATCCTCTCAATGAACCGGGTGGCTTTGTCAGCTTTAGTTGGAGCAGGAGATGATTCGATCGAGGTGACCGCAAGGGGAAGTGCAACATCTATGGGACCCAATGGTTGGAATCTCAACCCCACCTGAAAGGGGTTGTGGTCGGTTGAGCTATGCAGGGCTCGATTATAGATATGATAGACATAGGGAAGGCTCTCATCCCATGTGATAAGGTGCTTTGAACTATACATGTGAAGGATATGCACAATCATTCGATTTTCAACCTCGGTTCGATCATCTGTCTGGGGGTGGAAGGTCATGGATTTGGTGAGCTTGGTGTCTAGCTGTGACCAGAGGCTCGACCAGAATGTGTTAAGAAATTGATTGTATTGTTCTAAGACAATGGTTTGTGCTATTCCAAAATGTACCCAGAATCGTTCTGAAGAAGAGCTTGGCAGTGGCCTTTGCTATGATGCTCTTCTTGCAGGCAACCAGAATTTACATCTTAGAAAAGCGATCAACAACCACAAAAACATAGTCATTTCCCCACTTGGTGGACAGGAGGCCCGACATGTAGTCCATTGAGATGGATTACCATGGTCTGTTAGGATTAGGAAGAGGGGTGTACAAGCCCTGTTTCTTAGTGGTTGGATTGGCAATGGCGCAGGTAGTGTAGGACTTGATATACTTGTTGACCTCCTGTCGAAGTTTCAGCCAGTAGAAATGTTTCTGTAGCTTCGCCACTATCTTTTCAACACCGAAGTTTCCTGCCACCCAATTGTAGTGGGCTTCCTATATGATCTTCGCTCGCTCACTTGATGGAACACAGATATGGCCCAAACGACACAACAACCCATCCTGAAGATGGAAATTCTCAACAACTGCGTTTGCACCCAACATTTGGTAGGTGGTGGAGAAGTCAGGGTCTATCTCATAGAGTTGGGGCGATCCAGATGTCTCATGGCTGCAAGTGTCTAGCACCATGATCAGTGCCATGACTAGAAGTCTACTCAGGTAATCAATGACGTGATTGGTGCTTCCCATTTTATACTTGATGTTGAGGTGGAATTGTTGTAAGTATGTAGACCACTTTTGATGGTTTTCATTCTGTAATTTTCCCTGTGTCTACATGAATTGCAGTGGATTATGATCAGTGTGGATGACAATCTCCTTCCCAAGACTGTAATGTCTCCACTAGTGGTAGGCTTGCACAATGGAGTACATTTATTTTTCATAAGTAGGGTACTTACAAAGAGTATCTGGCAGTGTCTCACCATGATAGGCCACGGGGTGGTCGTGCAGAGTGAGAACGATGCCCATGGGATAGTCTGAAGCATTTGTCTCAATCTCAAAGGGATGTTGCAGGTCTGGTAGTGAAAGTATTGGGGCTGAGCACAAGCAATTCTTTAAATCATAGAATGCTTGTTGTTGGGACCGACTCCACGCAAATTTATCCTTACCACTACCCCTATTTATTTGGCTGAGGTCCCATGCAATATGGGAGAAGCACAACACAAACCTGCGGTAGAAATTGGCAAGGCCCAAGAATCTCTGAATCTCAGTGAGTGTTTTTAGGGCTCGCCAGTCACAGATGACTTGGATCTTGGCTGGATCCACATGTATGCCATGATGATCAATGATGTATCCCAGGTAATGGACCCGGTCCATGCCGAAGGAGCATTTTTCCAAGTTGGCGTATAGCTAGTACTGCCGCAGGGTGTGCAAAACTTGTTGAATATGTTGCAAGTGTTTGACCCAAATCTTGCTGTAAATTAGAATGTCGGCCAGATACACCACTACAAAATTATTAATGAATGGTCGCAGGATATCATCCATCATCCTCATGAAAGTGGATGGGGAATTTGTCAAACCAAAGGGCATGACCAACCATTCAAAAAGGCCTTCCTTTGACTTGAATGCGGTCTTCCATACATCTGTCTCTTCTATCAGGACCTTGTGGTATCCAGACTTTAGATCAATCTTATTGAAGTATTTGGCCCCCATGAGTTGATCAAGGAGGTCGTTGATTCGGGGAATCGGGTACCATTTTCTAACTGTGATTTTATTTAGAGCCATGTAATCAATACAGAGTCACCAGGTTCCATCTTTCTTTTGTACTAGCACGATTGGGCTCCCGCAAGGTGATGAGATGGGGCGGATGTGGTCCTTGTGGAGAAGTTCTTAGATCTGTCACTTGATCTCCTCATTCTCTAACAAAGAGTGACGATAGACTGGCCCATTGGAAAGCAGTGTGTCGGGGGTCATATCGATGGGGTGCTTGACCTGGTAGTGCAGAGGTACCCCTGTAGGTGAGGAGAAGATATCTGAGTATTCCTCCACAACCTTATCTACTTGCTTCCACTGTGTGGAGAGGTTGGTCGTAGAGACCCTAGATGTGGTTGTGATCTTTTACTTATTCTGAGAGCGAATGATGAAGAAGACAAACTTCCCCGTCTAAGAGATGACCTTCCTGCATTTCTTAGCAGAGATCAAGGAAATATCACTAGGTGGGACTGCCTCGGGTATCCTATACAATTTCCTGTTCAAAGTAATAATAACACTATGAGGCCTAGACTCATATACAACATGATGTTTCCATAAATAAGGTTGGCCCAAAATAACATCACAAACTTCGAGAGGAGAAACATCACACAATACCTCGTCTTTGAAGGGCTCTATTCTGTATGACAGTCGACACTGTTGGCTAACGTGGAGATCGCTTCCTTGGCGGAGCCATCTAATGGTGTAGGGTTGTGGGTGCGACGTTGTTGGCAAGGCCAGCTGCTTGATGACCTCTGATGATATTAGGTTCTTTTGGATACTTCTATCAAGGATGAAGTGTAATGGGGTGCCTTTTACCCACATCTATGAATGGAAGAGGCACTCTCCTTCTTCTGGCTTGTCTAGTTCACCAGGCCGGAGGTTGGTGGTAGCAATGGTGGCACTAGGTTCCGCGTCAATGATTCAACTTACCCTTTCTGTTTCTGGCTCAGATTCAAAATCCACATCTAATTCAGATGTTTTCACTTCGTCCATCAATGAATGTTTTGAGCGAAAGTCAGCAGTGTTGTGCCAAGGGCTCTTATGGAAGTCATACCACTTCCCAGTATCTTTCTTTCTCTTTCCAGTGTCCTTCTTTGCTTGCAGATTGGACTAGTATTCTTGATACTGTCCATATTTTATTTGTCCTTTGTTTTGTGGGTTGGGGCAGACCTTTCTTGGCTTTTGTTGTGAGGGGTTCCCATGCCCAAATTTCCACGTCTTTTGTTTGGGCTTCTGCTCGATTTCGACGACATATCGGTAGGCCACACCCAAGGATGAGATGTCTAGAAATTCCATTTTGGATTGGATGTATCTATATAGAACACCATGATACTTGAGGACCATATGTCGCTCTGAATATTTGATACCCATATTGGTGCACAAGGTATGGAAGATATTTGTGAAATATGGCTCTCCTTGGTCTCTTTCTTGCCGCAGTGTGGTCCATTGGGTATACAGGTCGTCATAACTTCTGACAAGGTAGTATCGTTCCTTAATAGAATCCCTAAAGGATTACCAGGTGGACGTGACTGAAAATAATGAGGTTTCCTCTGTTGACTTTTGCTCACATAAATTTTCCCACCAATCCTTTACATGGGGAACAGATTTGAGTAACGCAAAAGTAATCTTTTCTCTATTTGAAAAGTTATGGACAGAAAAATACCCTTCTAGTAGATTCAACCACTTATCTACAACATCTGCATCTATCTGAACTTCAAATATAGGAATATCGAAGTTTATTTGTACTTTTAAGGAGGCGACGCCTTTGTTTGAAGAAGATGTGTCGCGTGTTGGTAGTCACCGAAGGATTTGTGTGAAAATATCCATCATCTCGTTCCTCTATTACCTGAGGGATTCCTCAATCAAAAGTTTGAAAGGATATCCTATCCCATAATATGTATTTTATCCTACCATGAGAGGTCACTTGGGCATGTGAGAGCTTATGTCCACAAGAGAAACAAGCTCGAGACCCAACTCTTTGTACTCCGACATCGTTGGGGATATGCATTAAGACGAAAAGGAGTACACCGCTCTGATACCACTGATCCGGGTTTTATGAGAAAAATGAAATGAATACCAATTATTAACAGGTTCTTAACACAAAATAACAAAGATACAGTAAAACTTCTTTTCTATTCAATAACGAAATAAGATGAAACTGTAAAATGCAGCGGAAACAAGCTTGCTGGAATGGTGGCAGCTTATATCTGAGAATAGATGAGATAGCTGAGTGCATTTGCAAGAAGAAGATTAAAATGAGGATTTGAAGGCCTTTTTACAATAAAAAATAATGCCAAAATCCCTAGATATCCAAAAACTTAACCCTAGGAGATGAAGCGCCAAAAGTCATCCGGGCCCCGTTTGGGTAAGTTAATACATCAACTTCCCGGGGTCATAACTTTTCGATACGATCTCCATTTTAGGCGTGTGATAGCCACTTGGAAAGGTATCATAGAGGATATTCATGTTGGGGGATCAATAATTCCTTCAAATATCATTAAGTATCTCGATACTGAAAAACCTTCATTTAGTCCCTCAAAATTGCCCCGGTAGTTAAAACTGCTAAAAATAGTAAATTGCCAAAATGTTCAGAAAACTATTTTGAGCCAACCAGAAAAGGTGGGTGGCCAACGATACCCATATGGATCAATAATCCCTCCTTAGGAAGCAATTATCTCCATTTCATTGAGGTCCACCGTCAGATCAAGAAATTTATGTTGAATTTGGCCCCGGGTAAGCCACTTGCCTTGGTGCAGGAGCTGCCCTGCTTTGACGACTCGATAAAGATGGATCCTTTGTTGTCGAATGAACTTGATCTGTGTGTCCAAAATATGATCATTGAATGCCTATTTTATGCAATCGGGGTTGATCTCTATTGGTTTCAGTTGTTCTGCTACTTCCGAGGTGTCCAATAATGGTGGGAAATAAGGGCGTAGAAGATCCACATTGAACACTAGGTGCATGCCAAGGAAAGGAGGAATGTTGAGCTCAAAATAATTATCCCCCATGACCTTGGTGATAGTGTATGACTCATAACGGAGTGGGTGAAGCTTCTGATGGGGTACTGTGAGGCGTTCTTTCTGCAAGTGCAACCAAACTTTTTCGACAACCTGAAACTTATGTGGCACCCGATGATTATCATGGCGTTGTTTGTACTTGTCATTGGACTTTTGTAGGATATCCTGAACTTGTTGGTGGATGTGTTGGAACCTCTCAATGAACCAGGTGGATTTTTCAGCTTCAGTTGGAGCAGGAGATGAGTTGATCGAGGTGACCGCAAGGGGAAGTGCAAGATCTATGGGACCCAATGGTTGGAATCCCAAACCCACCTGAAAGGGGATATGGTCGGTTGAGCTATGCAGGGCTCGATTGTAGCTATGCTGGACATAGGGAAGGCTCTCATCCCATGTGCGAGGGTGATTTTAATTACACATGCGAAGGATATGCACAATCATTCAATTTACAACCTCGGTTTTTCCATCTGTTTAGGGGTGGAAGGCCATGGATTTGGTGAGCTTGGTGTCTAGCAGTGACCAGAGGCTCAACCAGAATGTTCTAAGAAATCGACTATCCCGATCTGAGACAATGGCTTGCGGGATTCCAAAATGTACCCAGACTTGTTCAAAGAAGAGCTTGGCAGTGGCCTCTGTTGTGATGCTCTTCTTGTAGGCAACCAGAATCGTCATCTTCAAAAAGTGATCAACAACCACAAAAACACAGTCATTTCCCTGCTCGGTGGATGGGAGGCCCGGAATGTAGTCCATTGGGATGGATTCCCATGGCCTGTCAGGATTAGGAAGAGGGGTGTACAGGCCATGTTTCATAGTGGTCGGTTTAGCAATAGTGCAGGCACTGCATGACCTGATATACTTGCTGACCTCCTGTCAAAGTTTCGGCTAGTATAAATGTTTCTGTAGCATCACCACTGTCTTTTCGATGCTGAAGTATCCTCCATGACCTTATTTACTTACTTCTGCTATGTGGAGAGGTTAGCCACAAAGACCCTGGATGTGGCTATGATCTTTCGATTATTATGAGAGCGAATCATGAGGAAGACAAACTTCCCCATATGAGAGATGACCTTCCTGCATTGCTTAGCAAAGATCAAGGAAATAACACTAGGTGGGACTGCCTCGGGTATCCTGTACAATCTCCTATTCAAAGTAATAATAATAGTATGAGGCTTAAACTCATATACATTGTTGTAACAGATATCAAAATTGACTGTGCCGCCCAAGAGGAAGCATGCGGTCATGACCTCTCTCACACAGAGATCTCCTTTTGTGGTTTGGTTCAAGATCAGAGCTCACCATCAGATTAGAGATTTGGTTTCCAAGTGGATTACAAGCCCAGGGTGTTCGGATTGCTTGCTCAGATGCTCTCTCGGTCGTCAGAGAAGACTTATCCACAGATGGGAAATGGTGTTAAGTAATATTCTGGCTTCGCCAATAAGATGGGCCTCACATCATCCTATCCTCCGAGCTCTGCTTCATTTTACTATGTGGCAAATAGGGAGCCAAAGCTAAAGCAGGTTTACCTCTACCAGACTTGTTTGGAGGACCGGTTCGACTTGTTGAATAATGTCTCTCAATTACTTTGGGAGATGGATCTCAAAATTATTCAGGCCAAGGATTGGACGATGCCTGAGAGTAATTTGATAAACCACATTGATATTTTATATGTTATTTAAGAAGGTCGACTGTTAGTAAGGTGTTGAAATGGGTTCTTAGTAGAACAATGGGCTTGGACAAAATGACACAAAAGGAGAAAAATATGATTCCAGTTTCATCTATTTCAATAACACTTTCAACAGAATACATAAGAGCCCAATTGATGAGAATAATGATTCAGAGGAATGTGTGGGAAGCACCTAAGCCTCGTTTCATTTTCGTTGCTTATATCACAAGTCTATTGAACAAAAGTATTATTGAGAAGATGGAAGGGGATCACATCTAAGCTGGAACTTATGAACCAGAATATCATGACCATTATTACAGAGCCTTAGTACTGTTATTGGGCCGAGAATTTGTTATTGACAGAGTTTCTATCCAATGTTGTATCAATTCTCCGAGAGATCGTGCGAATTGCAGATTCTCATAAGGAGCGGATTGTTCAGAGAAAATCAAAGAAAATTCAGTTTCATGTTCAAGCTCATGGAGCACTGAAAGAAAAGAGGCTCATGAAGCATGAGCTCTCTGTGGATATGAGGGTATAAACACCTTGAGTGATGGCCTACCATAAATGAACGTAATCTGAACTTCATCGACAATAGGCAAGAAGAGTTTACAATTTCAGCGAGAATGGTGAAATTTCTGAAGTGAAACAAAATCGTTATTCCCTTGTAGGGTCGTTTAGTAGGTTTGAAGGCCATTATCATTGAAACATTCAAAAATGGAAATGCTAGGCACTTTTACATGTGGAAAAAGTATAAGAAATCGAAGGAGGACTATCCAAAGAGGCTCACTGCACAGACACAATTGTTGGAGTACATGGTTTGTCTTCTTCTCAGGATTGGCACTACGCTATCAACACACGAGAACAAGGCGACTAAGTGATGAAAATTATCGTGTGGGTTTGGTAAAACTCAAGTGCAAGTGCAGCCCTTGTTCGCTATTTATAGCCGACATGATGAATGTGGAATGTAATACCACTATTCCTCAGTTTCTTGTATTTCCAGGGGCCCTAATATTCCAACCTCAGATCCAAGGGGTAGAGGGAAAGTCCGATGCCATGCCAAGTCGGAGATGATTGCGGACACTCCAAGAAAGCCAGTCTGGAAAATTGATTGCGTGCGAGAATCACTAATTGGAACTATCGAGACAATTGTTTCATATAACGTCGCTCCTTCAGACTGACAATTCAGCCAAACTTTCGGGGGAGACATTGGAGGTGGAACCCTATTTTGACAGGGTGGATGCGCTCGTAGCTGCATGGTTTCCTGGAAGTGAAGGGCAGAGCATTACAGATACTATATTCATGGATTCAACGGAAATTTCGACAGTGCAAGCGGTTGTTATGCAGTCGTTTGTCTGGAAGGAGAAAACCCTAGTTCGTCCAGAGATGCCCGGGTGGTTGCAAGTATATCTCTAAAAGTAATAACCGACCCAAAACAGAAGACAGTCTTGTAAACTGAGGAAGGATACGAGGATGCCGAAGAAATTTTGAATGTAAAATCCTTGAGAACAATGGGCTTCATTTGTATCGAATGCCATAAAAGAAAATACGTTATTTTTTAGAGATGTGAATTACATTGTCCGTGGCAAGGAGGTTCTTATTGTGGATGAGTTTACTGGTCGTGTCATGCAGAAGATGGAACGATGGCTTACATCAAGCAGTTGAGGCAAAGGAAGGTTTACCGATATCATATTTTCAAACCATGTCTTCACATAGTGGATACTATCATTCCACTGAACAAACTTCGTCCGAGTTTCTTAATTTTCCGTAGGAAGATGGTGTTGACATTTGCTGAGGTTTAGACAGGTTCATTTTCAGACGAGGAACGGAGTATTAGCGTTACAAAGCATGAATCTGAGAGAGAGGAGAACCAGCCTACTGATAGCAATTTCCTCTCTGTTGAACGGGATCCTCTTCTTGTAGCAGCTTCCGAGTTTACATGGTTAACGTGTGTCTTTTCTGCATTGAATGGTGAGGAGTTTGTGAGGGATGGCGGTGTGTCTCTACTGGCAACTTTTCTATCTCGGTGTATTTGTGATTGATTTCTTAATTGGGCACATGCAACAATAAACCACATTACCAAAGTGGAGGATGATTTCCACAAGATGGAGGAATTAAAAGTATGAGCTGAAGCAGCAGATGTTGCGAAATATCAGTTTCTTGCTACTGTCTCCCGTGAGATAAGAACATCCATGAATGGTGCGCTAGGAATGTTGCAAATACTGTTGGACATAGATCTTGATGCAACTCAGCAAGATTATTCTCTAACTTCTCAAGCAAGTGGAAAAACCTTGATAACATTAATTAATGAAGTCCTTGATCGGGCCGAGATTTAGTCAGGAAGACGAGAGCTTGAGACGATACCATTTGATTTGCGAGTGATTTTGGATGACGTGCTTTCTCTTTTCTCAGGGAAGACTAGATACGAGGGCATTGAGCTTGCAATTTTTATTTCTGATCAAGTGCCAGAGGTTCTTATTGGTGATCCAGGGAGATTTTGGCAAGTCATAACTAATCTTGTTGGAAATTCTGTCAAATTCACAGAACACGGCCACATTTTGTTCATGTCCACCTAGCAGAAAGAGTGAAACCTGATGGGAAGTTGGTTGTTGTTGGCATGTTGGGTATAATGCCCAGATTGTGTGTTGAGACATTACATGTTTTACGATCCAGACTATGCACATTTTTCGCTGGGTAAGTACACAACTATACAGGAAATAATGCAGGTATAGCAGCAGTTGTGGACAAACTTCTCTATGTACATTTGTTTGTATCCAAGAACTGTGAATTTAGAACTGAAAGTGGAGGACTTCAGAGAATTCATAATAAGTCATGAGACATCGAACAGTCAGCACCTGGAATTCGAAGGAGAGGTGCCCCCAAGCAGCAGAACACCTGGCAGCTGTGAATTCCAGAGAAGGCGAACCGTTTAATATTCCTGGAACGCCTAGAGTCTCATTTTTTATTTTTAAAAGAATTATGTATGTAAAATGAAAGGGGAGAGACAGCCCAGGAGCCCAGGAGCTGGGTTTGTAATGCATTTTTTTATCAAATATAGAACAGAGTGCCAAGAGATTCTATACTTTGTCACCGTCTAATTCTGTTTTCTTCCTGTATTATTGTTTCTAAATATTTCATCACTTCTTTTTATGCCTTATGTTCATTATTTCAGCTTGTAATGGTTACAATTCAGTACAACCTCTGTTGTAGCTATTTGAGGCATCCCTTAATGTGCAGTTTTTCCTCTGTTTTGCCGTGAGTAGAACAAGACCTGTGCCTTAATCATTTTGGCTCATTTACAAGTTTTATTTGTTCACAGCCTTTCCTCTGTCTTTCTATGAGTGAGACAAGACCTGTGTTCAAATATTTGAAGTTTCAGTGTTATTTCTTCTATTGAAAGGAAGACCAGATGCTTGGCTTTTTCTTTCAGTTTTATTCATCCCCTATCTGCTATCCATCCTCATGATTTTAAAATGAATTAGACAAACGAGGTCATGCCTTTTGTTTCTGATCTATAAATGAGTGGAATGACTATTTTAGACCTAGTTCTAGAAGCCTCCTATGACTGATCAATCAACAAGATTTATTTCTTTTAAAAATGTGCTAAGGCTTGGCTCTTTCACAGCCTAGAGTCAACTCTTGCGACAACATTTTCTGGCGCCCTTGTCGGGGATGGAGGACTAAGTTATCTTCCCTGGGATACGACAAATTTCAGATCTATCTCTTGATGGTGAACAAGGGATAGGAATTCAATTGGTTGTGATCATTCACCTGGCGACTCCTTGGTTCGTAGAATCTACATGATTTTGTGTGCGACTCCACTGGTTTCAAATGTTGAACTCGTTCGATGCTCGAATTGCTGCAAGGTTTGCTCCTCTGTACTTTGCAAATGTTTATGGATTTCCAAACACTGTTCCAGACATTAAAATTTGGGGGGATATCCTTCCTAAATTTGGAGAAGATGAGGACGACAATCCTGGTCAACATTTGTTTGAATTCCACAAGCTGATGGAAGAATTAGATGTACGTCATGAATATGTCCTCATGAAATTGTTTATGTTTTCATTGGAAAAAGATGCTAGACTCTGGTATAAATCTTTACCCCATTCCAGTATTCCTTCATTGAAATGTTTTCACACACTTTTTCATCAACATTGTAAGAGGATATACTCTGCTGAAATCCTTTTTGAAGATTTTCGTGATACAAGTATCCTTGAGGAGGAGGAAGAAAAAATAGAAATTTCTCAAGTTGATGAAGATGAGAAGTATGAGGAGGAGTTGGCTCATAAATATGCTGGATCTTGTGAATTTACTCAAGAAGAAGAGATTCGGCATCACGGTCAACCTGCAAAAGAGATAGAAAGGAATGATTGTTGTTTCATTCAGGAAATGCAGAGACCACCGTCTCCTTTAACTAAGGAAGAGAAGGGTCTGCCCCTGCACAACTCTGTTGCAGCCCCTACTCACACAGATTTACAGCTTTCACACACTCCTGGATATGAGTGTCAAATTTATTCCATCTCTGAAAATGTAAATCTATTTTTAAATGGAGACAGTCATCTATTCCATGGAACTTTACAGCAAGTTAGTGAACCCGTTTATGACGATTTCCTGCCAGAAGATCAGATTTTAGACTCTACTTTGTTTCATGAAAAAGATATGGCTGCCATGGTCGATGATCTTGAGCATCATAAATCAGAACATAGAGTAGTTCTGGGTGTTTTAAAACCTCAGGACGGTATATTTTTCCAAGACCCTTTTGCTAATCTTTTGGATTCATTTAATGGAGGAATATGCTATGTCATGAATGTTTGGTCACAAGAATTGATGAAAGGTTTGCACATCCATGATCACCAACAGATCAGATGGGGATTGTCAACTTCCTTTTTCAGCCTGCTCGAAGAAAGTGTAAAAAAGTTTCAAGTAAGTAGGCAATTATTGGATTGGCTTCACTGGCATTTTCGTATCATTTGATTCTGGAAATCTTTCAGTAGTTAGAGTAGGTGATTTATATAAATAAGCTTGACTTCAAGCACTATATTGCAGCGATAGTTTTCAATATGTTTTCAGTTCAGTTTTGAATCCAATATGGTTTTGTTATAAGCATTACGACTCCATAGCCCAATGGATGAATAAGTAGTTTTTCATTCCGCAAGAATGCAAGTAAAGTGATAGCATTCAGGATGTGATAAGGGTGATTTCGTAGGGTCGCCCAATGGATACAGGCACCTGGTCTACTATTCTCGGCACTTTACGAAAAAGTACCGTCCCTAGTTGGAGCCGATGTTGTAACAAATATCTCCTTTTGTGGTTTGGTTCAAGATCAGAGCTCACCATCAGATCAGAGATTTGGTTTGCAAGTGGCTTACAGGCCCGGGGTGTTCGGATTGCTTGCTCAGACGCCCTCTCGATCGTCAGAGCAGACTTATCCACAGATGGGAAATGGTGTTAAGTAATATTCTGGCTTTGCCAATAAGATGGGCCTCACATCAACCTGTCCTCCGATCTCTGCTTCATTTTACTATGTGGAAAATAGGGAGCTAAAGATAAAGAAGGTTTACCTCTGCCAGACTTGTTTGGAGGACCGGTTCGACTTGTTGAATAATGTCTCTCAATTACTTTGGGAGATGGATCTCAAAATTATTCAGGCCAAGGATTGGACGATACCTGAGAGTAATTTGATAAACCACATTGAGATTTTATATGTGATTTAAGTAGGTCGACTATTAGTAAGGTGTTGAAATGGGTTCTCAGTAGAACAATGGCTTGGACAAAATAACACAAAAGGAGAAAAATATGATGCCAGTTTCATCTATTTAAATAACACTTTCAACAGAATACATAAGAGCCCAATTAATGAGAATAATGATTCAGAGGAATGCGTGGGAAGCACCTAAGCCTCGTTTCGTTTTCGTTGCTTATATCACAAGTCTATTGAACAAAAGTATTATTGAGAAGATGGAAAGGGATCACATCTAAGCTGGAACTTATGAACCAAAATATAATGACCATTATTACAGAGCCTTAGTACTGTTATTGGGCTGAGAATTTGTTATTGAAGGAGTTTCTATCCAATTTTGTATCAATTCTCCGAGTGATCGTGTGAATTGCAGATTCTCATAAGGAGAGGATTGTTCAGAGAAAATCAAAGAAAATTCAGTTTCATGTTCAAGCTCCTGGAGCACTGAAAGCAAAGAGGCTCATGAAGCATGAGATCTCTGTGGATACGAGGGTATAAACACCTCGAGTGATGGCCTACCATAAATGAACGTAATCTGAACTTCATCGACAACAGGCAAGAAGAGTTTACAATTTCAACGAGAATGGTGAAATTTCTGAAGTGAAACAAAATCGTTATTCCCTTGTAGGGTTGTTTAGCAGGTTTGAAGGCCATTATCGTTGAAACGTTCAACAATGGAAATGATAGGCACTTTTACATGTGGCAAAAGTATAAGAAATCGAAGGAGGACTCTCCAGAGAGGCTCACTGCACAGACACAATTGTTGGAGTACATGGTTTCTCTTCTTCTCAGGATTGGCACTGCGCTATCAACACACGAAAACAAGGTGACTAAGTGATGAAAATTATCGTGTGGGTTTGGTAAAACTCAAGTGCAAGTGCAACCCTTGTTTGATATTTATATCTGACATGATGAATGTGGAATGTAATACCACTATTCCTCAGTTTCTTGTATTTCCAGGGGCCCTAATATTCCAACCTCATATCCAAGGGGTAGAGGGCGAGTCTGATGCCAAGCCAAGTCGGAGATGATTGCAGACACTCCAAGAAAGCCAGTCTGGAAAATTGATTGTGTGCGAGAATCACTGAATGGAACTATCGAGACAGTTGTTTCATATAACGTCGCTCCTTCAAACTGACAATTCGGCCAAAATTTCGGGGGAGACGTTGGAGGTGGAACCCTATTTTGACAGGGTGGATGCGCTGGTAGCTGCATGGTTTCCTGGCAGTGAAGGGAAGAGAATTTTGGATACTATATTCATGGATTTAGCGGCAATTTCGACTGTGCAAGTGGTTGTTATTCAGTCGTTTGTCTAGAAGGATAAAACCCTAGTTCGTCCAGAGATGCTCGGGTGGTTGCAAGTATATCTCTGAAAGTAATAACCGACCCAAAACAAAAGACGGTCTTGTCAACTGAGGAAGGATACGAGGATGCCGAAGAAATTTTGAATGTAAAATCCTCGAGAACAATGGGCTTCATTTGTATCGAATGCCATAAAAGCAAATAAGTTATTTTTGAGAGATGTGAATTACATTTTCCATGTCAAGGAGGTTCTTATTGTGGATGAGTTTACTGGCCGTGTCATGCAGAAGATGGAGCGATGGCTTACATCAGGAAGTTGAGGTAAAGGAAGGTTTACCGATATCAGATTTGCAAACCATGTCTTCACATAGTGGATACTATCATTCCACTGAACAAACTTCATCCGAGTTTCTTAATTTTCCATAGGAAGATGGTGTTGACATTTGCTGAGGTTCAGACAGGTTCATTTTCAGACGAGGAACGAAGTATTGGTGTTACAAAGCATGAATCTGAGAGAGAGGAGAACCAGCCTACTGATAGCAATTTCCTCTCTGCTAAACGGGCTCCTCTTCTTGTAGCAGCTTCCGAGTTTACATGGTTAACGTGCGTCTTTTCTGCATTGAATGGTGAGGAGTTTGTGAGGGATGGCGGTGTGTCTCTACTGGAAACTTTTCTGTCTCGGTGTATTTGTGATTGCTTTATTAATTGGGCACATGTAGCAGTAAACCACATTGCTAAAGTGGAGGATGATTTTCGAAAGATGGAGGAATTAAAAGTGCGAGCTGAAGCAGCGGATGTTGCGAAATATCAGTTTCTTGCTACTGTCTCCCGTGAGATAAGAACATCCATGAATGGTGCGCTAGGAATGTTGCAAATACTGTTGGACATAGATCTTGATGCAACTCAGCAAGATTATGCTCAAACTTCTCAAGCAAGTGGAAAATCCATGATAACATTAATTAATGAAGTCCTTGATCGGGCCGAGATTTAGTCAGGAAGACGAGAGCTTGAGATGGTACCATTTGATTTGCGAGTGATTTTGGATGATGTGCTTTCTCTTTTCTTAGGGAAGACTAGAGACGAGGGCATTGAGCTTGCAATGTTTATTTCTGATCAAGTGCCAGAGGTTCTTATTGGTGATCCAAGGCGATTTCGGCAAGTCATAACTAATGTTGTTGGAAATTCAGTCAAATTCATAGAACACGGCCACATTTTGTTCATGTCCACCTAGCAGAAAGAGTGAAACCTGATGGGAAGCTGGTTATTGTTGGCATGTTGGGTATAATGCCCAGATTGTGTGTTGAGCCGTTACATGTTTTACGATCCAGACTATGCACATTTTTCGCTGGGTAAGTACATAGATATACAAGAAATAATGCAGGTATAGCAGCAGTTGTGGACAAACTTCTCTACGTACATTTGTTTTTATCCAAGCACTGTGAATTTAGAACTGAAAGTGGAGAACTTCAGAGAATTCATAATAAGTCATGAGACACCGAACAGTCAGCACCTGGAATTCGAAGGAGAGGTGCCCCCAAGCAGCAGAACACCTAGTAGCCGTGAATTCTAGAGAAGGCGAAACGTTTCAGATTCCTGGAATGCCTAGAGTCTCATTTTTGCTTTTTAAAAGAATGATGTATGTAAAACGAAAGGGGAGACATCCTAGGAGCCTTGAGAGGCTGGGTTTGTAATGCATTTTTTTATCAAATATAGAACAAAGTGCCAAGAGATTCTATACTTTGTCACTGTCTAATTATGTTTTCTTCCTGTATTATTGTTTCTAAAGCTTTCATCACTGCATTTTCTGCCTTATGTTCATTATTTCAGCTTGTAATGGTTACAATTCAATACAACCTCTGCTGTAGCTATTTGAAGCATCCCTTAATGTGCATTTTTTCCTCTGTTTTTCCATGAGTAGAAAAAGACCTGTGCCTTAATCGTTTTGCCTCATTTAAAAGTTTTATTTGTTCACAACCTTTGCTCTATCTTTCTATGAGTGAGACAAGACCTGTGTTCAAATATTTGAAGTTTCAGTGTTATTTCTTCTATTGAAAGGAAGACCAGATGCTTGGATTTTTCTTTCAGTTTTGTTCATCCCCTATCTGTTATCCATCCTCGTGATTTTAAAATGAATTAGACAAATGAGGTCATGCCTTTTGTTTCTGATCTATAAATGAGTGGAATGACTATTTTAGACCTAGTTCTAGAAGCCTCCTATGACTGATCAATCAACAAGATTTATTTCTTTTAAAAATGTGCTAAGGCTTGGCTCTTTCACAGCCTAGAGTCAACTCTTGCGACAACATACATCATGACGTTTCCATAAATAAGGTTGTCCCAAAAGAACATCACAAATTTTGAGAGGAGAAACATCACACAATACCTCATATTTGAAGGGCTTGATGTCGTACGATAGTCGACATTGTTGGTTGACGCAGAGATCGCTTCCTTGGCGGAGCCATCCAATGGTGTAGGTTTGTGGGTGCGGAGTTGTTGGCAAGGAAAACCACTTGATGACCTCTGCTAAGATGAGGTTCTTCTTGTTAGTGCTATCAATGATGAAGTGCAATGGGGTTCCTTTTACCCACATCTGTGAATGGAAGAGGTTCTCTCCTTCTTCTATCTCGTCTGGTTCACCAGGTTGGAGATGGTGGTAGAAACGATGGCACTAGGTCTCGCATAAATGATCCATATTCCCCTTTCTGGTTCTGGCTCAGAGTTAGAATCCACATCTAATTCAGAGGCTTTCACTTCAGCCATGAGCGACTGTTTTGAGCGACAGTCGATAGTGTTGTGCCAAGGGCTCTTATGGAAGTCGCACCACTTCCTAGTATATTTCTTTGTCTTTCCAGTGTCCTTCTTTGCTTGCGACTTGGACTGGTAGTCCTGATACTGTCCATATTTTCTCTGTACTTTGTTCTGTGAGTTGGGGCCACCCTTTCCTATATTTTATTGTTAGGGGTTCCCAGGCCCAAATTTCGACGTCTTTTGTTTGAGCTTTTGCTCGATTATGACAGCATATCGGTAGGCCGTGCCCAAGGATGAGTTGTCCAAAAATTCCATTTCGGTATGGATGTATCTATGCAGAGAACCATGATACTTGAGCACTAGATGTCTCTCTAAGTCTTTCATACCCAACTTGGTGCATAAGGTATGGAAGATATTTGTGAAATATGGCACTGCTTGGTCTCTTTCTTGTCGCAGTGTGGTCCATTTGGTATACAGGTCGTCATAACTTCCAAATGGGTAGTATTTTTCCTTAATATCATCCCTGAAGGATTCCCAGGTGGTAGTGACTAAAAATAATGAGGTTTCTCTGTTTCCTTTTGTTCACAGAAAGTTTCCCACCAATCTTTGACATGGGGAACGACTTTGAGATGCGCAAAAGTAATCTTTTCTCTATTCGAAAAGTTATGGACATAAAAATACCCTTCTAGTAGATTCAACCACTTATCTACAACATCTGTGTCTATCCGACCTTCAAATATAGGAATATCAAAGTTTATCTATACCTTGAAGGGGGAGGCGCATCCATTCGAAGAAGATGCATCGCCTGTTGGTACTCGTTGTAGGATTTGCGTGAAACTATCCATCATCTCGTTCCTCTGTTGCGTCAGGGATTCCTTAATCAAAAGTTTGAAAGGATCTCCTGTCCTGTCATATTTATTTTCTCCTACCATGAGAGGTCACTTGGGCGTGTGAGAGATTTTTTTCTCAAGAGGAACAAGCTCGAGACACAACTCTTTGTACTCTGACCTCGTTGGGCACATGCATTAAGACGACAAGAAGCAGACCACACTGATACCACTGATCCAGATTTTATGAGCAGAGAGAAATGAATACAGATTATTAACAGGTGCTTCACACAAAATATCATAGATACAGTAAAACTGATTTTCTATTCAATAACGAAATATGTTGAAACTGTAAAATGCAGCGGAAACAAGCTTGCTGGAATGGTGGCGGCTTATCTCTGAGAAGAGATGTGACGGTTGCGCACATTTGCAAGAAGAAGATTACAATGAGGATATGAATGCCCTTTTACAATAAACAAGAATGCCAAAAACCCTAGACATCCAAAAACCTAACCCTAGGAGATGAAGCACCAAAAGTCATGTGGGCCCCGTTTCGGTAAGTTAGTACATCAACTTCCCGGGGTCGTAACTTTTGCATACGATCTCCGTTTTTGGTGTTTGATAGCCCGTTGGAAAGGTATCGTCGAGGAGGTTGATTGTGGGGGTTAAATCATTACTTCATCAATAATTGAGAAGATCGATACTGAAAAACCTTCATTTAGGCCCTCAAAATGGCCCCGGAAGTTAAATCTGCTAAAAATAGTAAATTGCCAAAATTGTCAGAAAACTGTTTTGAGCCAACTGGAAAAGGTGGGTGGCCATCGATACCCATCTGGATAAATCCTCCCTCCTTAGGAAGAAATGGTCTCCATTGCATTGAGGTCCCCCATAAGTTCAGGAAATTTCTGCTGAATTTGGCCTCGGGTGTGTTACACGTCAAAATTACTCACTTCGATAGTGTCGCAAGTGTCGTCATTACTGTTACAGGTATGAACTAACTGAGAGGGGGGGGGTGAATCAGTTAGTGTAGATTATTAATAATTTCTCTCCTTTTCTAACTTTGAATCATTAATCTTAGTGGAAGTGAGTCTTTACTGTGAAATCCAGAGTTATAAACCTAAA
>ML847421.1:30843-58805 GCA_009831015.1 Picea engelmannii | reverse complement strand
CTCTGTTGTAGGCATATTTCCAACAATTACAAGTGTCACAAGTGTCACATTTTGCTCATAAGTGTCACAAGTGTCAGGTAATCATACTGCCATGATACCTATGTAATGCCTATAACGACATGAGAAGGACACTTGAAACACCTCAAACATTTGATTTGGAAGAGGAGAAAGGAGCCAGCAGGCTCATGAACCTTTTGCCATCTGAAAACACTCAAAAAACTAAGGTTTTGAAGGAGAGTGCTCCCCTATACCTCTTCTTGGAGTGCTGGCACTCCCCCTTACACTGTCTGAGAGAGTTATAAAGCTCCTTTGGCCCTTTTGAGGGAGCGTTGGTGTCTTTAGAAGAATTGGCGCTCCCCTTAAGCCTACTGGGGAGCGCTATAACGCTCTGATGGCCCTTTTGAGGGAGCACTACCTATTCTGGGCAACAATTGAGTTGTTGAGATGAATGGGGGAAGGATATTTTTATTCTTGGAAGGTAGTTGGATTCAAATCCCTAGTCCAGCCATGATCTTAGGGCAGATCCTCAACTGGAGGAGGTAAATCCTCAACTTCCCCAAGGATATATCAAGTGTTTAAAGCCTCTCCAAGGCTATATAAGAAAGCTTTCTAATGGAGAAAGGGGACTAGAAAAGGAGAATCACACCAAACTTATGATCTTATAAGTGGTGCTAGAACAGAGATATTTTGGAGGCAAGAGACCTATGATCTCATAGGGAGTAATCAGTGAAGCTATCATCATTCATATCGTGGATCTTTTGAGCAAGGGGTAGACAAGGAGGACTTGGCAGAACTGTTGCAATCCATCTACGGTTGTAAGCAATGTTTTGTCCTCATTAATATAATTTTCTTGGCCTGTTTCTTTCTAATTCATCTTCAATCTCACATGAATTTGTCTTGTTAGTATATAGAACTATTTCGGACTAATTTGATAGAGTAGGAAGTAGTCGTACTTTGTTTGTCTACAGGGCTTATCGAAGATCGAAAGATTGGAGCTCAATTCAGAGCGTGCAGGGACAAACATCGGTAAAAGGTAATTCTTTTATCCTTCCTCCTCACACATTAGTCCACCTAGATCTAAAAGGAATTTAGTGACCATGATAATCACTTTCAGTCTTAGAGTTAAGAGTCTATCTCTCTGAGGAGATCTACCTGTCTGCAGGGAGATTTTCATACAACAGAAACTGGTGACTCCACTGGGGAGGAATAAAAAATTTCTTAGTTTTGTTTTTCCTCATAGGCCTTGTATTACCCTTTGTGTTTTCAGACCTTGTTCATCCCATTTATCTGATTGCATTTGTTGATTGACTCTTTACCCCATCACACTCAGGTTGACTGTCAAAATTTGATCAAAATTTTGGGTTTTTTGGACTTTTTTCTGAGCTTTAGGACTCTAGCCCTCCCATGCCTTGTTAGTAGAGAACCATAACTCCCTTAATCTATTAGACGGAGCTTTATAACTCTCTAGTGGCCTTTATACCAGAGCGTCGGCCCTTTTTTGCCCAAAATCTCTTCAAAAATTGTATTTTTGGAGGTCCAAACCCTATTTTCTCACTTGCCGGGATGCTTTGCAATTCAATGATTCTTCCTTTGACCTTTGACATGCTTCCTATTGAGAAGTAAGCACCTTGTTGTTCATATTTTATGCCCTTCTTCATTATTTTTGAGTTTTTGGTTTTGAGAGCTTGAAATCAATCCCTTGCTTTCTTCTCTCCTATCCAACTGAGCGGGAACTCTAGTGAAGGACATTATAAGTCTGTGACTCTTCTCATTTGGTTCTTGGAGGTCATCTGATCCAATTTATTTATCCTTCCTTTTGTGTTTTTGATTTTCTTTCTCTTGTTTGATTGCAAAAGGCTGTGTTGTTTGTGCGAAATCTGCGTTTTCTTGTCTGAATCTCCTTGATCTGAAAGGGTAGTTGGCAGGACAAGTTTTTCATTGAGTTGATCATCATTCACATGAAAATGACAAAAGTACATCTTAATGATTAGTTTGCATATTAGTTTGCATTTCTGAAATGTTGTAGCATCATATTGGATTTGATTGAGAACAAAATTGATTGAGGGCATTCCTTATCAAGTGTTTGATAGTGAAAATGACTCTTCCTCTTTCCCTTAAATAGGTATTCATTGAAAAGAAATGATTGCTTATCATATTTCATGCATATTTTCACTTTAGTACACCCTCTGAGTAAACAACAACCATTAAAATCAGCGCTTAAATAAAATTTATCAAACTTTTTACATCTTTGTTAGCAAACCTACATTAGTTTAAGGTGTAGGGATTTGGAATTGGTTGAAAGGATAACTTTCCAAAGCTATAAAACAAACTTAGTATCTTGCCGTAGGGAGAGTTAAATCCAATTGTCGTATTAGTCTGCCTGGGATCCCCCTCTCACACAGGGGTTACGTACGAGGTCACATTTGGGTGAGTTACGAAGATTATCCCTTCGTGGTTCAACTATTTGTTCAACTGGATTGTCGACTGTACCCGCCCAGGGGATGACTACGAGTTGATGACCTTAGTAGCCACAATCTTTAGGGTCTCACACAAGGTGACAGTGAAGGGAAGTCTCACTGTACCTGGAACAGACATTGGTCAAACTCACTCGGGCTCCTTGGAGGGTAAATCCACAATTACTGCATGGAAGCTTGCACCAAAGCGTAAGTCCATTAAGCAGGTCACCAATGTAACTGATCCACCCGCTCTATCCCCGCCCCTTCCTATTTTGATCTCGTGACATTGGATTTCATCACTAACTAGTGGTTTCATCATAGGAAGGTTTGTTTGATTGATTGCTTCTCAGATTCATAGCGTGTGTTGTTTGTTTTACTTAGTGGACCTTAGGTCGAGTCAGTGATAATGGCATCGAATCCTGGGAGTACCAATGGAGGAACCCCTTCTCCTAGGGAACCTTATACTTTTCCTTCATTTGGAAACTTTGGTCCTCCATATGTTGCCACACTGAGTCTTCCAGGACTCACTATTGGATTACCAGTTTGGTTGTTCCCCACTCTGGTGATCCCAAATCCTCCCAATGTTTCAGTTGCACCTAATACTTTAGATGTCGGTACACCACCCACACATCAACCTCACGTCGAATTTTCACCTTCTTCGCCCATTAAAGACTCCTTCCATTTCTCCTTCTTTTCCCATTGAAATCTCTAAAGCAAGTAGCCAGGTTGATCAGAAGAAGAAGAAACAAAAAGAGAAGAAGAAGAAGAACCCAAAAAGGACAAAGGCCCCAACAACATCAAATATTGGCTCTAAGCAACCAGTTACTGTTAATAGTACTGGGAGTGTTGATGAGGTCAACGAGATTAAAATGAAGAATCCAAAACCTAAATTCCCTTGCAGCCTTTTTAAGGGTGACCACTTTTTGAGGGATTTCCCTGGTCTTACCCATGTCTTAGAAATGTGGTCCTCCACATCATCGACCTCTGTCGGTCATGTCGATGATACCCTGTCAACTAGTGATGTTCAAGTTGGTAAGAAGAAGAAAACTGTCAAGTTCCCTTGCATGTTATGTAAAGGTAATCATTACTCTCACCTTTGTCCTCGTATGGATGAGGCTTCTTCTCTTTTGGAAAAACTTCAACTTCCAAAAGGTTATCGCAAGCTTTCCTTCGACCCATCATTGGTTGATGGACTGGTTAATCCGGTTCCATCCCCGGTCAGTCCGATTGATCAGGTGGTCAATCTAGTTTCCTCCTTGATTGAACCACAAACCCAAGTAGCTGATTCAGTTCCATCATCAATCAACCCCGCTCTTCATCAAGAGAGTGACACCAAAGTGGTTGATCTGTTTTCATCCTTGGTCGATCCCACTCTCCCGTTAGAGAGTGACACCAAAGCGGTCGATCCGTTTCCACCCATCGACCCCATTCTTCCCTTGGAGAATGAAACTCAAGTGGTCGATCCAGTTTCACCATCGGTCGATCCCATTCCTCCATTGTGGAATGTCAAAGTGACTGATCCAGTCCCTTCCTCGGTCAGTCCCACTCTTCCTCTGAAGAGTGCCAAAGTGGTTGATCCAGTTTCACCATCGGTCGATCCCATTCCTCCATTAAGGAATGTCAAAGCGACTAATCCATGCCCTTCCTCGGTTAGTCCCACTCTTCCTCTGAAGAGTGCTAAAGTGGTCTATCCAAGTCCATCATTGGTTGATCCGATCCAATCATCGGTTGATCCTACTCTCCTTCTAGAGAGTAAACCTGATACTGCCCATGTTTTTCTCATTAATACAGATTCTACCGTACCGGGGGGCATTCCTTTTTCTCCTACGAAACTCCCTTCAAGTAATGAGGCCATCCTTTTTGATTGGGGTGTGCTAACTAGACCTCGTCTTCCCTCCCACATTCCTTTCCAAATTACAGTACAGGTTCGTGGTCAGGACGTTCCTCAAACATTGATAGATGAAGGTGTGTCCATTAGTATTTTGTCTTTTGTTGCTTGGTACGCTTTGGGTTGTCCACAGCTTGCACCAGTTACACAGAATCTGTTAGCTTTTAACAGAAGAACTAGTCAACCTTTAGGGATCCTTCCTCAGTTTACTATAACTTTGGGAGGGAAAACTGTCTTTATCGATGTCGTGGTAGTCCGAGACCCATTCGATTTTGCTTTACTCCTTGGGCGGGATTATGTATATGCCATGAAAGCTCTTGTATCCACCCTTTTCCGTGTGGTATCTTTCCCTCACGATGGAAGAATTGTGACTATTGATCAACTTTCATTCATCGGCCCCGACTGGGTTACCTCCCTAAGTGGTTCTTATATCCAGACAATATTACCCCTGCCACATGTCAATTATGTGGCATTGTCTCCCATGACCTCAACTTCCGATGATTTGGATCCGGTAGTTGATATTGTGATCTCTTCGGTAGGGTTATTGGAGCTCGATCTCCTTACCCCTGTCATGACCCTCAACATGTGTTCCTTCTAGAATGATTGTCTTCCATCCAGCGAAGATCTCTTGGAAGCCATGACCGAGTTTTGTCCCTTGACATAGTATCCTTCTAGAGCGTTATCCTCTTGGAAGCCATGATGAAGAAGCAACCACGAGCATATTTTCTCTTCTAGTTGGCAAGCTCGTTCTAAATTAAACAGAGGTCATGAGCATAGTTTCTCTTCTCTGTGGCAAGCTCGTTAAAAAATTAAATAGAGGCCTTGAGCATAGTTATTTTCCTATGTCAATCTCATTAAAAAATGAAACAGTCATCTCTCTTGAACCTTCTTTTCATCCACCCTTCTCCTTTTTCTCATCTACTAGAGAAATTGGTGATGACCTCAGAGTCAGTGACTGAATCGAATATTGGGGGGCATGACTCCAGCCTTTGATGATCTTTCTATAGTTAATCCACTAGCTTTCAAGCTGGGGGCATACTGAGCTTAGTCTTTGTTCTTTCTCGTGCTCGTAAATACATGAGAATGCATCCAAGTAATATTTTATCTCTTTTTTGGACATGTATGGACACACGGAAAAGGACCCCCCTAGAGTCTCCTTTAATCTCTTTTCAGACTCTCTAAACATGAGAAGATTGCCGAGTGATCTTGCTTCCTTTCCCACTCATTAAATGGTTTGAAAGGGAATCTTTCGAGTGATAATTTATCTCTTTTTCGGCCTCGCGATACTAACATTACGAAAAAGGACAACACTGGAGTCATCTTTAAGTCCTTTTCAGACTCTCTAAACATGAAAAGATTACCGAGCGACCTTGTTCTCTTCACGCTCGTTAAAGTATTTGAAGAAAACATCTGTTGAGCGATAGTTTATCTCTTTTTCGGTCTCGTTAGACTACTTTACGAAAAAGGAACTGAGAGAGTTCTCTTTTAAGTGTTTTTCCAGAATCTATAATCATGAAAAACCTTCGAGTTTTCTGTCTTTCGACTTGCTAAACAAAACATCGACAGGCCCATATGGGATCGAACCCTTACTTCTTCCAGTTTGTTAAACAAAGGAAGAGGAACTTACCAAAGGTGAGTTTTATCGAGCATGTGTTATCCTCCTCGAGCTCGTTACGTTAAAAAGAGGTACTTGTCTATCTGGATGGGGGAAAAATTGAAAGAAGAAAGCCAAGTAGTTTTGTGAGAACATTACCAAGTAATTCTTAGAGTCGCCCTTGAACACGACACTTTGTCTTTTGCATGCATTATAATCCACTGAACCTCTACACTGAGCCAATCCTTTGAGTTTCTTTCACTCCTCTGGGTCACCTGACGTAAGTCACGACATCCACTGCATCGTCAAGTTTTGGTCCATGTCACGTTTCTGTTGTCGTGCCTCAGTGTTCAAGGGAAGTATCCGCCTCTAGAGTCAGCCATCACAAATATCTTGTCTCAATACCCGTATCAGTCCATGTTCATTTGATCTACCAATTGCATCTCTATCTCCATTTCGTTTCATTGATGGGGGATACATTAAGGACCTCCTTCGACGAGCCTATTCCTGTCGACTTCAACACATTATCCAAGAATTAGACTTAGAAACCAGTTAGTACTTTGGAACTTGCATGCCTCAATGGCAGGCCTCCTCACATTCGACAGTGGGTTTACATCATTGACCTATGATCGGATGATTCCATGGATGTTCTACTTCATCTCATCCATTCACATTCGTTGGAATGTACTAGGGTACCTTGGGAATCATTGACATTAATGGTGATCTCCCTCACGCTTGTTAATGGTTTACATCATTGACTAGTAATCAAGTGGTTTCTTCCATGTTCGACATCAGCACATCTATTCACATGGTTAGATTCGTACCACATTGGGATCGGTAAGAAGACCCTGGGTTGAGTGATCACTTTGATATGTACTTTTCCCAGGTTGTGATGGAGTTTCTTTTGAACAATGACACATATACTGTTACATAGATCCACTTTGTATTGGTCGTGGCTATGTCTTGTCATCTCGTAGATCCACTGTGTATTCTTCGTGGCTACGATCAATTCATGTCATAAGAGTATAGATCCATAGTGTATTTTCAATGGCTATACCTTTTTATCAATACAATTATGGATCCGCAGTGTATTTTATGGCGGCCATATCTTGCAAGTCTTGATCACCCAAGCATAGGTATGCCTGCCTTGGGTTTGAAACATGTCATAATATTTGTTGGATGTTTGTGTGCAGCTTCTGTCAGGTTCTTTGCATCTATACCCTTGCTTGAAAGTCTAAAAATCATTTCAGTTATCAGTTCTTGTTTTCTAACTTCATACTTTGGGGGGCAATCTGTTACATGTCAAAATTACTCACTTCGATAGTGTCGCATGTGTCGTCACTACAAGTGTCGCATTTTTCTCATAAGTGTCACAAGTGTCAGGGAAGCATACTGCCATGATACCTATTTCGTTCCTATAATGACATGAGAAGGACACTTGAAACACCTCAAACATTTGATTTGGAAGAGGAGAAATGAGTCAGCAGGCTCATGAACCTTTTTCCATCTAAAAACACTCAAAAAACTAATCTTTTGAAGGAGAGCGCTCCCCTATACCTCTTCTGGGAGTGCTGACGCTCCCCCTTACACTGTTTGGGAGCATTATAAAGCTCCTTTGGCCCTTTTGAGGGAGCACTGGTGTCTTTAGAAGCACTGACGCTCCCCTTAAGCCTACTGGGGAGCGTTGTAATGCTCTGATGGACCTTTTGAGGGAGCGCTACCTATTCTGGGCAGCAGTTGAGTTGTTGAGATGAATGGGGGAAGGATCTTTTCATTCTTGGAAGGTAGTTGGATTCGAATGCCTAGTCCAGCCATGATCTTAGGGAAGATCCTCAACTGGAGGAGGAAAATCCTCAACTTCCCCAAGGACATATCAAGTGGTTAAAGCCTCTCCAAGGCTATATAAGAAAGCTTTCTAATGGTGAAAGGGGACTGGAAAAGGAGAATCACACCAAACTTATGATCTTATAAGTGGTGCTAGAATAGAGATATTTTGGAGGCAAGAGACCTATGATATCATATGGAGAAATCAGCAAAGCTATCATCATTCGGATCGTGGATCTTTTGAGAAAGGGGTAGACAAGGAGGACTTGGCAGAACTGCTGCAATCCATCAACGACTGTAAGCAATGTTTTGTCTTCATTAATATAATTTGCTTGGCCTCTTTCTTTCTAATTCGTGTTTAATCTCCAATGAATTTGTCTCTTTAGTAGATAGACCTATTTCGGACTAATATTGATAGAGTAGGAAGTAGTCGTACTTTGTTTGTCTACAGGGATTATCGAAGAGCGAAAGATTGGAGCTCAATTCAGAGCGTGCAGGGACAAACATCGGTAAAAGGTACTTCTTTTCTCCTTCCTCCTCACACATTAGTCCACCTAGATATAAAAGGAAGTTAGTGACCATGATAAGCACTTTCTGTCTTAGAGTTAAGAGTCTAGCTCTTTGAGGAGATCTACCTGTCCGCAGGGAGATTTTCCTTCAACAGGGTGAGCCACTTGCCTTGGTGCAGGAGCTGCCCTTCTTTGACAACTCGATAAAGTTGGATCCTTTATTGTCGATTTCCCTTGATCTGTGTGTCCACAATTTCATCATTAGATGCCTGTTGTATGCACTCGAGGTTGAGCTCTGTTGGTGTCAGTTGTTCTACTACTTCTGAGGTGTCTAACAATGGTGGGAAATAAGGGCGAAGGAGTTCCACATTGAACACTAGGTGTAGGCCAAGGAAAGGAGGAATGTTGAGCTCAAAAGAAATATCCCCCATGGCCTTGCTAATAGTGTACGACCCATAAATGAGTGGGTGAAGCTTTCGATGGGGTCCTGTGAGGCATTCTTTCTACAAGTACAATCAAACATTGTCGCCCACCTGAAACTTATGTGGCTCCCGATGTTGATCATGGCATTGTTTGTACTTGTCATTGGACTTCTGTAGGATATCCTAAACCTGTTGGCAGATGTGTTGTATCCTCTCAATGAAATGGGTGGCTTTGTTAGCTTCAGTTGGAGCAGGATATGAGTCGATCGACGTGACTGCAAGGGGAAGTGCAAGATCTATGGGACCCAATGGTTGGAATCCAAACCCCACCTGAAAGGGGCTATGGCCAGTTGATCTATGTAGGGATCGATTGTAGTTATGCTAGACATAGGGAAGGATATCATCCCATGTGCGAGGGTTCTTTGAATTATACATGCGAAGGATATGCACAATCATTCGATTTACAAACTCGGTTTGGCCATCAGTCTGGGGGTGGAAGGTCGTGGATTTGGTGAGCTTGGTGTCTAGTAGTGACCAGAGGCTTGACCAGAATGTGATGAGAAATCGACAGTCCCAATCTGAGACAATGGTTTGTGGGATTCCAAAATGTACCCAGACTCGTCCAAAGAAGAGCTTGGTAGTGGCCTCTATTGTGATGCTCTTCTTGCAGCCAACTAGAATCACCATCTTAGAAAAGCGATCAACAACCACAAAAACACAGTCATTTCCTGGATTCGTGGATAGGATGCCTGACATGTAGTCCATTGATATGGATTCCCATGGCCTATCAGGAGTAGGAAGAGGGGTTCTTAGGCCCTATTTCTTAGTGGTCGATTTGGCAATAGCGTAGGAAGTGCAAGACCTGATATACTTGCTGACCTCTTGTCGAAGTTTTGGCTAGTAGAAATGTTTCGGTAGCATCACCACTGTCTTTTCGACACTGAAGTGTCCTACCACCCAACTGTAGTGGGATTCCTAGATCATCTTTGCTCGCTCACTTGATGGAACATAGATATGTCCTAGATGACACAACAACCCATCCTAAAGATGGAAATTATCGACAATTGCATTTGCACCCAACATTTGGTAGGTGTTTGAGAAGTCAGGGTCTGTCTGATAGAGTTGGGTCCATCCAGATGTCTCATTGTCGCAAGAGTGTAGCACCGTGGTGAGTTCTGCAACTGGCGGTCTTCTCAGGAAATCAACGACGTGATTGGTGCCTCCTGTTTTATACTTGATGTTGAGGTGGAATTACTGCAAGTATGTGGACCACTTTTGATGATGGTCATTCCGCAATTTTGCCTATGTCTGCATGAACTATAGTGGCTTATGTTCAGTGTGGATGACTGTCTCCTTCCCAAAAATGTAATGTCTCCACTGGCGACAGGCTTTCACAATGGAGTACATTTCGTTTTCGTAAGTAGGGTACTTAAGGATAGTATCTGACAGTGTCTCACTATGATAGGCCACGGGGTGGCCGTTTTGAGTGAGAACAGTGCCCACGGCATAGTCTAAAGCATCTGTCTCGATCTCAAAGGGATGTTTTAAGTCTGGTAGTGAAAGTACTGGGGCTGAGCACAAGCGCTGCTTCAAATCATCGAACGCTTGTTGTTGGGACCGACCCCATGCAAATTTCACCTTACCACCACACCTGTTTATTTGGATGAGGGCCCATGCAATATGGGAGAATCCCAACATGAACCTGCGGTAGAAATTGGCAAGGCCCAAGAAGCTCCAAAGCTTAGTGACTGTTGTTGGGGTTGGCCAGTCATGGATGACTTTGATCTTAGATAGATCCACATGTATGCCATGTTGATCAATGATGTATGCCAGGTGATGGACCCGGTCCATGCCGAAGGAGCATTTTTCCAAGTTGGCATACAGCTTGTGCTGCCATAGGGTGTGCAGAACCTGCTGAATATGTTGCAAGTGTTCGGCCCAAGTCTTGCTATAAATTAGAATGTCATCCAGATACACCACTACAAAATTATTTGTGAATGGTCACAAGATATCGTCCATCATCCTCATGAAAGTGACTGGGGCACTTGTCAAACCAAAGGGCATGACCAACCATTCAAAACGACCTTCCTTTGACTTGAAGGCGATCTTCCATACATCTGTCTGTTCTATCGGGACCCGGTGGTAGCTAGACTTCAAATCAATCTTACCGAAGTATTTGGCCCCCGTGAGTTGATCAAGGAGGTCGTCGATTACAAGAAGAAGATTACAATAAGGCTCTGAAGGAATTTTTACAATAAACAAGAATGAAAAAAACCCTAGAAATCCAAAAACCTAACCCTAGGAGATGAAGCGCCAAAAGTCATGTGGGCCCCGTTTGGGTAAGTTAGTACATCAACTTCCCAGGGTCGTAACATTCGCATACGATCTCTGTTTTAGGCATGTAATAGCCCGTTGGAAAGGTATCATAAAGGATATTCATTTTGAGGGAACAATCATGCCTATAGCCATCATAGAGGAGCTAGATACTAAAAAACTTTAACTTAGGCCCTCAAAATGGCCCCGGAAGTTAAAATTGCCAAAATTGTCAGAAAACTGTTTTGAGCCAGCTGGAAAAGGTGGGTGGCCTCCTATACCCATATAGATCAATCCAATATCCTTAGGAATAAATGTTCTCCATTGCGTTCAGGTCCCCCATCAGATGAGGAAATTTCTACTGAATTTGGCCCCAGGTGAGCCACTTTCCTTGGTGCAGGAGTTTCCCTGCTTTGACGACTCGATAAAGTTGGCTCTTTTGTTGTTGAGTGCCCTTGATCTATGTGTCCAGAATTGGATCTTTGGATTCCTGTTGTATGCAGTCGAGGTTGAGCTTTGTTGGTTTCAGTTGTTCTGCTACTTTTGAGGTGTCCAATAATGGTGGGAAATAAGGGCGAAGGAGATTCACATTGAACACTAGGTGCAGGCCAAGGAAAGGAGGAATGTTGAGCTCAAAAGCATTATCCCCCATGGCCTTGGTGATAGTGTACGGCCAATAATGGAGTGGGTGAATCTTCTGATGGGGTCCTGTGAGGCATTCTTTCTACAAGTGCAACCAAACTTTGTCACCCACCTGAAACTTATGTCGCACCCGATGTTGATCATGGCTCTGTTTGTATTTGTCATTGGACTTATGTAGGATATACTAAACTTGTTGGCGGATGTGTTGGATCCTCTCAATGAACCGGGTGTCTTTGTCAGCTTCAGTTGGAGAAGGAGATGAGTCGGTCGAGGTGACTGCAAGGGGAAGTGCAACATCTATGGGACCCAATGGTTGGAATCCCAACCCCACCTGAAAGGGGCTATGGCCAGTTGAGCTATGTAGGCCTCAATTGTAGCTATGCTAGACATAGGGAAGGATCTCATCTTATGTGTGAGGGTGCTTTGAATTATACATGCGACAGATATGCACAATCATTCGATTTACAACCTCAGTTTGGCCATCTGTCTGGGGGTGGAAGGCAGTGGATTTGATGAGCTTGGTGTCAAGTAATGACCAGAGGATCGACCAGAATGTGTTGAGAAATCAACTATCCTGATCAAAGACAATGGTTTGTGGGATTCCAAAATGTACCCAGACTCATTCAAAGAAGAGATTGGCAGTGGCCTCTACTGTGATGCTCTTCTTGCAGGAAACCAGAATCACCATCTTAGAAAAGAAATCAACAACCACAAAAGCACAGTCATTTCCCCGCTTGGTGGATGGGAGGCCCAACATCTAGTCCATTGCGATGGATTCCCATGGCCTGTCAGGAGTAGGAAGAGGGGTGTACATGACCTGTTTCTTAGTGGTCGGTTTGGAAATAACATAGGCATTGCAGGACATGATATACTTGTTGACCTCCTATTGAAGTTTCGGCCAGTAGAAATGTTTATGTAGCATCTCCATTGTCTTTTCGATGTCGAAGTGTCTTGCCACCCGACTATAGTGGGCTTCCCAGATCATCTTCACTCGCTCTCTTGATGGAACATAGATATGGACCAGACAACACAACAACCCATCCTGAAGATGGAAATTATCGACAACTACATTTTCACCCAACATTTGGTAGGTGGTGGAGAAGTCAGGGTCTGTTTGATAGATTTGGGGCCATCCAGATGTCTCATGGCTGCAAGAGTCTAGCACCGTGGTAAGTGTCGCGACTGGCAGACTGCTCAGGAAATCAATGACAGTATTGGTGCTTCATGTTTTATACTTGATGTTGAGGTGGAATTGTTGCAAGTATGTGGACCACTTTTGATGGCAATCATTCTGCAATTTTACCTGTGTTTGCATGAACTGCAGTGTCTTATGATCAGTGTGAATGACTGTCTCCTTCCCAAGAATGTAATGTCTCCAATGGTGGCAGGCTTTCACAATGGAGTACATTTCTTTATCATAAGTAGGGGACTTATGGACAGTATTTGAGAGTGTCTCACTATAATAGGCCACAGGGTGGCCGTGCTGAGTGAGAACGACACCCACGGCATAGTCTGAAGCATCTGTCTCTATCTTAAAGGGATGTTGCAGGTCTGGTAGTGAAAGTAATAGGTCTTAGCACAAGTGCTGCTTCAAGTCATCGAATGCTTACTATTGGGACCGACCCCATGCAAATTTTTCCTTACCACCACCCCTGTTTATTTGGCTGAGGGCCCATGCAATATGGGAGAATCCCAACACGAACCTGTGGTAGAAATTGACAATGCCCAAGAAGCTCTGAAGCTCAATGAGTGTTGTTGGGGCTGGCCAGTCACAGATGACTTGGATCTTGGATGGATCCACATGTACACCATGCTGATCAATGATGTAGCCTAGGTAATGGACTCGGTCCATGCCGAAGGAGAATTTTTCCAAGTTGTCGTATAGCTTGTGCTGCCACAGGGTGTGCATAACCTGTTGAATATGCTGCAAGTGTCCGGCCCAAGTCTTGTTGTAAATTAGAATGTCATCCAAATACACCAGTACAAAAGTATTGGTGAATGGTCGTAGGATATCATCCATCATCCTCATGAAAGTGGTTGGGGTATTTGCAAACCAAAGGGCATGACCAACCATTCAAAAAGGCCTTCCTTTGACTTGAAGTCACTCTTCCACACATCTATCTGTTCTATCAGGACCTGATGGTAGCCAGACTTCAAATAAATCTTACTGAAGTATTTGGGCCCCATGAGTTGATCAAGGAGGTCGTCTATTTGGGGAATCGGGTATCAGTTTCTGTATATGATTTTATTCATAGCCCAGTAATCAACACAGATTCATCAAGTTCCATCTTTCTTCTGTACGAGCACGATTGGGCTCCCACAAGGTGATGAGCTAGGGCGGATGTTTCCCTTGTGGAGAAGTTCTTGGATCTATCTCTTGATCTACTCATTCTCTAACAAAGAGCGATGATAGACTGGCCGATTGGACAACGATGTGCTGGGGGTCAAATTGATAGGGTGCTTGACCTGGTAGTGTAGAGGTACCCCTGTAGGTGAGGAGAAGATATTCGAGTATTCCTCCACGACCTTATCTAATTGCTTCTGCTGTATGGCCGAGAGGTCGGCTGCAAAGACCCTAGATGTGGCTGTGATATTTCACTTATTCTGAGAGTGAATCACAAGGAAGACAAACTTCCCCGTCTAAGAGATGACCTTCCTGCATTGCTTAACAGAGATCAAGGAAATAGCACTAGGTGGGACTGCCTCAGGTATCCTGTACAATTTCCTGTTCAAAGTAATAATAACACTACAAGGCCTAGAATCATATACATCATGACGTTTCCATAAATAAGGTTGGCTAAAAAGAACATCACAAACTTCGAGAGGAGAAATGTCACATAATAACTCGTCTTTGAAGGGCTTGATGCCATACGACAGTCGACACTGTTGGCTGACGCAGAGATCACTTCCTTGGCAGAGCCATCCAATGGTGTAGGGTTGTGTGTGCGGCATTTTTGGTAAGGCCAGCTACTTGATGACCTATTATGAGATGAGGTTCTTCTAGGTACCACTATCAATGATCAAGTGCAGCGGGTTTCCTTTTACCCACATCTGTGAATGGAAGAGGTGCTCTCCTTCTTCTGGCTCATCTAGTTCACCAGGATGGATCCTGGTGGTAACAACGGTGGCACTGGGTTCCACATCAATGATCTGTCTTCCCATTTATGGTTCTGACTCAAATTCAAAATCCACATCTAATTCAGAGGCTTTCACTTCGACCACCAACGATTGTTTTGAGAAGCAGTCGACAGTGTTGTGCCAAGGGCTCTTATCGAAGTCGCACCACTTCCCGGTATCTTTCTTTGTCTTTCTAGTGTCCTTCTTTTCTTGCGGCTTGAACTGGTAGTCTTTATATTGTCCATGTTTTCTCTGTCCTTTGTTCTATGGGTTGGGACTGCCCTTTCTTGGATTTTGTTGTGAGGGGTTCCCAGGCCCAAATTGCCGTGTCTTTTGTTTGAGCTTCTTCTTGATTTTGACAGTATATCAGTAGGCCGCACCCAAGGATGTAATGTCCAGAAATTCCATTCCGGTCTGGATGTATCTATGCAGAGCACCATGATACTTGAGCACTAGATGTCACTCTGAATCTTTGATACCCAGCTTGGTGCGCAAGGTATGGAAGATATTTGTGAAATCTGGCACTGCTTAGTCTCTTTCTTGCTGCAGTGTGGTCCATTTGGTATACAGGCCATCATAACTTTTGACAGGGTAGTATTTTTTTTTAATAGCATCCCTGAAGGATTCCTAGGTGGCCATGACTGAAAATAATGAGGTTTCCTCTATTTCCTTTTGCTCACAGAAAGTTTCCCACCAATCTTTGACATGGGGAATGACATTAAGGAGTGCAAAAGTAATCTTTTCTCTATTTGAAAAGTTATGGATAGAAAAATACCCTTGTAGTAGATTCAACCACTTATCTACAACATCCATGTCTATATGATGCCTCCATTCGAAGAATATGCGTCGCCTATTGGTAGTTGCCAAAGGATTGCGAGAAACCATCCATCATCTCATTCCTCTATTACGTGAGGGCTTCCTCAATCAAAAGTTTGAAAGGATCTCCTATCCCATCATCTTTCTTTCCTCCTTCCATGAGAGGTTTCTTGGGCGTGGGAGATCTTATATCCTCAAGAGAAACAAGCTCGAGACCCAACTCTTTGTACTCTAACCTCGTTGGGGACATGCATTAAGACGACATGGAGCAGACCACTCTGATACCACTGATCCAGATTTAATGAGAAGAACGAAATGAATACCGATTATTAATAGGTTCTTAACACAAAATAATAGAGATACAGTAAAATTGGTTTTATATTCAATAACGAAATAATCTGAAACTATAAAATGCAGCGGAAACAAGCTTGTTAGAATGGTGGCGGCTTATCTCTGAGAAGAGATGTGACAACTACGCCCATTCGCAAGAAGAAGATTACAATGAGTCTCTGAAGAACTTTTTACAATAAAAAAGAATTCCTAAAACCCTAGACATACAAAAGCCAAACCCTAGGAGATGAAGTGCCAAAAGTCACGTGGGCCCCGCTTGGGTAAGTTAGTACATCAACTTCTCGGGGTCGTAACTTTTGCATACGATCTCCGTTTTAGGATTTTGATAGCCTGCTGGAAAGGTATCATCGAGGAGACTAATTTTTGGGGCTCAATCACGCCTTTGGCTATCTTTGAGGAGATTTATATTGAAAAACATTCATTTAGGCCCTCAAAATGGCCCCGAAAGTTAAAATTGCTGAAAATAGTAAATAGCCAAAATTGTCAGAAAACTATTTTGAGCCAGCTGGAAAAAGTGGGTGGCCACTGATACCCATCTGGATCAATCCTCCCTCCTTATGAATAAATGGTCTCCATTGCGTTGAGGTCCCCCATCACATGAGGAAATTTCTACTGAATTTGGCCCCAGGTGAGCCACTTACCTTGGTGCAGGAGCTGCCCTGCTTTGACGACTTGATAAAGATGGATCATTTGTTGTCGAGTGCCCTTGATATGTGTGTCCTAAATATGATCATTGGATTCCTATTGTATGCATTCGGGGTTGAGCTCTGTTGGTGTCAATTGTTCTACTACTTTTGAGGTGTCTAATAATGGTGGGAAATAAGGGCAAAGGAGATCCACATTGAACACTGGGTGAAAGCCAAGGAAAGGAGGAATGTTGAGCTCAAAATCATTATCCCCCATGGCCTTGGTGATAGTGTATGACCCATAATGGAGTGGGTGAATCTTCCAATGTGGTCCTGTGAAGTGTTCTTTCTGCAAGTGCAACCAAACTTTTTCACCCACCTGAAACTTATGTGGCACCCGATGTTGATCATGGCCATATTTGTACTTGTCATTGGACTTCTGTAGGATATCCTGAACCTATTGGCAGATGTGTTGGATCCTCTAAATGAACCGGGTGGATTTTTGAGCTTCAGTTGGAGCAGGAGATGAGTCGGTCGAGGTGACCGCAAGGGGAAGTGCAACATCTATGGGACCCAATGGTTGGAATCCCAACCCCACCTGAAAGGGGCTGTGGCCAGTTGAGCTATGCAGGGCTCGATTGTAGCTATGTTGGACATAGGGAAGGCTCTCATCCCATGTGTGAGAGTGATTTGAATTATACATGCGAAGGATATGAATAATCGTTTGATTTACAACCTCGGTTTGGCCATCTGTCTGGGGGTGGAAGGTCGTGGATTTGTTGAGATTGGTGTCTAGCAGTGGCCAAAGGATCGACCAGAATGTGCTGAGAAATTGACTATCACAATCTGAGACAATGGTTTTTTGGATTCCAAAATGTACCCAGACTCGTTCAAAGAAGAGCTTGGCAATGGCCTTTGTTGTGATGCTCTTCTTGCAGGCAACCAGAATCGCCATCTTAGAAAAGAAATCAACAACCACAAAAACACAATCATTTCTATGCTTGGTGGATGGGAGGCCCAACATGTAGTCCATTGACATGGATTCGCATGGCCTGTCAGGAGTAGGAAGAGGGGTGTACATGCCTTGTTTCTTAGTGTTCGGTTTGTCAATAGCGTAGGCAAGTGCAGGACCTGATATACTTGTTGATCTCTTGTCGAAGTTTTGGCCAGTAGAAATGTTTCTATAGCATCGACACTGTCTTTTCAATGTCAAAGTGTCCTTCCACGTGACTGTAGTGGGATTCATAGATCATCTTCACTCGCTCACTTGATGGAACACAGATATGGCCTAGGCATCACAACAACCCATCCTGAAGATGGAAATTATCGAAAACTGTGTTTGCACCCAACATTTCGTAGGTGGTGGAGAAGTCAAGGTATGTCTTATAAATTTGGGGCCATCTAGATGTCTCATGGCCGCAAGAGTCTATCACTGTGGTGAGTGTCACGATTGTTGGTCTGCTCAAGAAATCAGTGACATGATTGATGCTTCCTGTTTTATACTTGATGTTGAGGTGGAATTGCTACAAGTATGTGGACCACTTTTGATGACGGTCATTATGCAATTTTCCCTGTGTCTGCATGAACTATAGTGGCGTATGATCGTTGTGGATGACTATCTCCTTCCCAAGAATGTAATGTCTCCACTAGCAGTAGGATTGCACAATGGAGTACATTTCTTTGTCATAAGTAGGGTACTTACGTACAATATCTGACAGTGTCTCACTATGATAGGCCATGGGGTGGCCGTGCTGAGTGAGAATGACTCCCACGGCATAGTCTGAAGCATCTGTCTTGATCTAAAAGGGATGTTACAGGTATGGTAGTGAAAGTACTGGGGCTAAGCACAAGTGCTGCTTCAAATCATCGAGTGCTTTTTGTTGGGACCGACCCCACGCAAATTTTTCCTTACCACCACCCTTGTTTATTTGGCTGAGGGCCCATGCAATATGGGAGAATCCCAACACGAACTTGCGGTAGAAATTGGCAAGGCCCAAGAAATTTCAAAGCTTAGTGAGTGTTGTTGGGGCTGGCCAGTCACAGATGACTTGGATCTTGGCTGGATCCACATGTATTCCATGTTGATCAATGATGTAGCCTAGGTAATGGACCTAGTCCATCCTGAAGGATCTTTTTTCCAAGTTGGCATATAGCTTGTGTTGCCACAAGGTGTGCAGAACCTGTTGAATATGTTGCAAGTGTTCGGCCCATGTCCTATTGTAAATTAGAATGTCGTCTAGATACACCAGTATAACAGTATTGGTGAATGGTCGCAGGATATCGTCCATCATCCTCATGAAAGTGGCTAGGGAATTTTTCAAACCAAAGGGCATGACCAACCATTCAAAAAGGCCTTCCTTTGACTTGGAGGCAGTCTTCCATACATATGTATTTTCTATCGGGACATATTGGTAGCTAGACTTCATATCAATATTACTAAAGTATTTGTCCATTGTGAGTTGATCAAGGAGGTCGTCAATTTGGGGAATTGGGTACCATTTTCTGACTATGATTTTATTCAGATCCTGGTAATCAATACAGAGTTAGTAGGTTCCATCTTTCTTTTGTACCAACACGATTGGGCTTCCGCAAGGTGATGAGCTGGGGTAGATGTGCCCCTTGTGGAGAAGTTCTTGGATCTGTCGCTTGATCTTCTCATTCTCTAACAAAGAGCAATGATAGATTGGCCCATTGGGCAGCAGTGCATCGACGGTCAGATCGATGGGGTGATTGATTTGGTAGTGCAGAGGTACCCCTATTTGTGAGGAGAAGATATCTGAGTATTCCTCCATGAATTTATGTACTTGCTTCTGCTGTGTGGAGAGGTCGGCCATAAAGACCCTGGATGTGGCTGTAATCTTTTGATTATTATGAGAGTGAATTAAGAAGAAGAAAAACTACACCATATGACAAATGACCTTCCTACATTTCTTAGCAAAGATCAAGGAAAAAGCACTAGGTGGGACTGCCTCAGGTATCTTTTACAATTTCCTATTCAAAGTAATAATAACACTACGAGGCCTAGACTCAAATACAGCATGACATTTCCATAAATAAGGTTGGCCCAAAAGAACATCACAAACTTCGAGAGGAGCCACATCACACAATACCTCATCTTTGAAGGTCTTGATGTCGTACGACAGTCGTCACTATTGGCTGACACAAAGATCACTTCCTTGGCAGAGCCATCCAATGGTGTAAGGTTGTGGGTGCAACATTGTTGGTAGGTCTAGCTACTTGATGACCTCTGCTGAGATGATATTCTTTTGGCTACCGCTATCAACGATGAATTGTAGTGGGGTGCCTTTTACCCACATTTGTGAATGGAAGAGGTCCTCTCCTTCTTCTGGCTCATCTGGTTCACCAGGATAGAGCTTGGTGGTAGCAACAGTGGCACTAGGTTTTGCATCAATGATTCATCTTCCCCTTTCTAGTTCTATCTCAGAGTTAGAATCCACATCTGATTCAGAGGCTTTCACTTTGGCCACTAGCAACTGTTTTGAGCGACAGTCGACAGTGTTGTGCCAAGGGCTCTTATGGAAGTCACACCACTTCCTGGTATCTTTCTTTGTCTTTCCGGTGTCATTCTTCGCTTACGGCTTGGACTGGTAGTCCTGATACTATCCATATTTTCTATGTCCTTTGTTTTGTGGGTTGGGGCCGCCCTTTCCTGGCTTTTTTTGTGAGGGGTTCCCAGGCCCAAATTGTCGTGTCTTTTGTTTGAGCTTCCACTCGATTTTGACGACATATCGATAGGCCGCGCCCAAGGATGAGATGTCCAGAATTTCCATTTTGGTTTGGATGTATCTATGCATAGCACCATAATACTTGAGCACCAAATTTCACTCTGAATATTTGATACCCAACTTGGTTCACAAGGTATGGAAGATATTTGTGAAATCTGGCACTGCTTGGTCTCTTTCTTGTCGCAGTGTGGTGCATTTGGTATATCGTTCGTCATAAATTTTTGTTCCTTAATAGCATCCTTGAAGGATTCCTAGGTGTCCATGATTGAAAATAATGAGGTTTCCTCTGTTTCCTTTTGCTGATAGAAATTTTCCCACCAATCTTTGACATGGGGAATGGCTTTGAGCAGCACAAAAGTAATATTTTCTCTATTCGAAAAGTTATGGACAAAAAAATACCCTTCTAGTAGATTCAACCACTTATCTACAACATCTGCATCTATATGACCTTCAAAGATAGGAATATCGAATTTTATTCGTACCTTGAATGGGGCCGCACCTCCATTCGAAGAAGATGCGTCGCTTGTTGGTAGTCGTCGAAGGATTTGCAAGAAACTATCCATCATCTCGTTCCTTTGTTGTGTGAGGGATTCCTCAATAAAAAGTTTGAAAGGATCTCTTGTCCCATCATATTTATTTTTTCCTTCCATGAGAGGTCACTTGGATGTGTGAGAGCTTCTGTCCTCAAGAGAAACAAGCTCGGTACCCAACTCTTTGTTCTCTGACCTCATTAGGGACATGCATTAAAACGACAAAGAGCAGACCTCTTTGATACCACTGATCCATATTTTATGAGCAGGAAGAAATGAATACAAATTATTAATAGGTTCTTAACACAAAATAATAGAGATATAGTAAAATTGGTTTTCTATTCAATAATGAAATAAGCTGAAACTATAAAATGCAGGGAAAACAAGCTTGTTGGAATGGTGGCAACTTATCTCTGAGAAGAGATGTGACGACTGCGTGCATTCACAAGAAGAAGATTACAATGAGGCTTTGAACGCCTTTTTACAATGAAAAAGAATGCCAAAAACCCTATACATCCAGAAACCTAACCCTACGAGATGAAGTGCCAAAAGTCATGTGGGCCTCGTTTGGGTAAGTTAGTACATCAACTTCCCGGGGTCATAACTTTTGCAAATGATCTCCGTTTTAGGTGTGTGATAGCCCATTGGAAAGGTATCGTTGAGGATATTTATTTGGGGGGTCAATAATTCCTTCGACTATCATTTAGGATCTCAATACTGAAAAACCTTCATTTAGGCCCTCAAAATGGCCCCGGAAGTTAAAACTGCTAAAAATAGTAAATTGCCAAAATTGTCAGAAAACTGTTTTGAGCCAGCTAGAAAAGGTGGGTGGCCACCAATACCCATATGGATCAATACTCCCTCCTTATTAAGCAATGGTCTCCAATGCGTTGAGGTCCCCCATCAGATGAGGAAATTTCTGTTGAATTTGGCCCCGTGTGAGCCACTTGCCTTGGTGCATGAGTTTCCCTACTTTGACGACTCGATAAAGCTAGATCCTTTGTTGTCAAGTGACCTTGATATGTGTGTCCACAATATGATCATTTTATGCCTATTGTATGCAGTCAGGGTTGATCTCTATTGGTGTCGGTTGTTTTGTTGCTTCTGAGGTGTCCAGTAATGGTGGGAAATAAGGGCGAAGGAGATCCACATTGAACACTAGGTGCAGGCCAAGGAAAGGAGTAATGTTGAGCTCAAAAGAATTATCCCCCATGGCCTTGGTGATTTTGTACGACCCATAAGGGAGTGGGTGAATCTTCCGATGGGGTCCTACTAGGTGTTCTTTCTATAAGTGAAACCAAACTTTGTCACCCACCTAAAACTTATGTGGCACCCGATGTTGATCGTGGTGTTTTTTGTACTTGTCATTGGATTTCTATAGGATATCCTGAACCTATTGGCGGATGTGATGGATCCTCTCAATGAACTAGGTGTCTTTGTCAGCTTCAGTTGGAGCAGGAGATGAGTTGATCGAGGTGACTCCAAGGGTAAGTGCAACATCTATGGGACCCAATGGTTGGAATCCCAACCCCACCTGAAAGGGGTTGTCGCCAGTTGATCTATGTAGGGATCAATTGTAGCTATGTGTTGGCTTCCCCACAATATTTTCACTTCTATAAGCAACCAATAATAAATTTGTAGATGCCTCCACTTAGACATATGAAAATTGCTACTTGAAAGATGAGTCTTGGGCTATAAAAGGTTTTTATTTTTCCTAGTTGTCGTTTTCATGCTTCATTCATGACTGAAAGCATGAACAAAGCATTGAAACTTATGAATTTATTTCTTTTGATTTTAAGGCTTATTTCCCTAGGAGAATAAATGTTCATACAAACCTTTTAAGAATGATATTTTTATTTAAGGCCTACCTCATGTTAATAAATTAGTTGTTTTAAAATTGCTCATTGTTATGAGGTTTACTCTACACCTTTAAATAATACACCAAGAATCAATTGATGTTAGACTATGATTTTGTTCCATGTATGATTCTTGGTAAATCCTTCTATGGTCATTATGTTATGATTTGTCAAACACCTTATAATGAGAAACTCCACTCTTTGCACAATGATGATACTTAAACGTGTTTGGTCGTATTCTGTACTTTGCTGATAGTGGAAGTTTGAAAATGACATGCTCAACATTTCAAGTTAAGTCTTGGGATTTGTTTTGTACTCTCAGTGATTCATTACACAAAATCCCTAATTTTCGTATGAAATCCCTCATGCTTTCATTTAATTGCGCTAGGGTAATAGTGGGTTTTGTTCTTTTGGTTTTTGCCCTGGTCTCTTCTGTTTTCGAAACCCTTCATGATTACAATTATCTCTTTTTTCTTTCATGACTGTTGTTATGTTGAAACCTTATGGCCCCTTTCATCCGAGTATATCCGAACAACCCTAAAGTTTTACACATTTGTTATTACATAGCAAAGTTCAATCCTGTTTTTTTTTCCTTCCAGAGACACAATTTTGTGGGAGAGATTCTGAGAAAACCGTTACGAATTAGACCAAACCCTTTAAAATTCAGAACTTAAATGGGTTTTTTTACCTTCATCGTGAGCCATTTCCCCAGAAACCTGATCGTTTCAGAGATATGCCTCGACCTTTGGAGGTAAATTTCTCAGAATTCATGTTTTAGTTAAGATAAGCATTTTGTTTTATTTTATTTTGTTACAGACATTCCTACAGTGCTGGATAAACCTCTCATAGAGAAACATCCCTTTTCCTCAATTCACAAGACATACCCTTTGAAGGAAAACCCTTGTCATGAGGCAATACTCAACCATTTTTACCTGGGCAACAAGATGTTAGTTCTGAGATTTCAGAAATTTTTGTGCATGAATCAATTTGTTTGCCCTAATCTTAACATAAAATCCCCAGTGGAAACCCTTCCAAACAGTCAACAATTCAACTATGTGGGTAACCTTCCACCATGCCTGAGAGGTACTAAGGATTTTCTAGGGATCAAACTCTGTAAAAAACCCACAGACAATAGTGGTAGCGTTCTGACACATGACCATGGATATCCTCAAACAATTGATTCAGATCCACGGTGTGAGGTTGGTTTGTTTTGGATCAAAAAATATTACACAGATATACCTTTCCTTCAATTGCAGATCAAAACCCTCACCCCTCAGATCGACTCGTTAATGAGTGAAAATCATAGACTAAAGTTTAGTGTTCAAAGGCAAGGGAAGCACTTGAAAAGGACTGGAAACGTAATAATAAAGAATGTTGAGTGTGTTACAACAGTAGTTAACTCTGAGGTCTTATGAGTCAAATTTAGCATGCAGGTAAGAGGTAAATATTTGTTTGTTTATCTTAGTTGTATTTTTATTTATTTTTTCTATTAATATAGATTTAATTATATTTTTGTTGTTTAAAATAAAACTAGCTTCAACTGATTATGTAGCCAGTTTGTTCTCATTCAAATTTTTGGAAATTATTTGTTAGAACAATATCTAAACTCATTTATTTTATTTTTTTCCTTTCAGGATATCGTATAGCTGGTGGTGATCTGATGATATGGACCATTTATGAGTTTATTAGCCATTTCTTTGGCTCATCTTTTGTAAACAGAAATATTTTTTTAATAGTTTTAAGAGATACATTGTCATATGGAGTGGTTATATTATCCTCTATTTTGTAATTAGAAAATCGTTTTGAGATTTAATCTTATCCCACAAGATAAGATGTTTATCTTGACTGAACTCTTTAAATACTAAAGATTTTTGTAAGGAAGGCATCCTCACCTGGGGCAGAACATGGGCGTTTGATTTACAAACTTTAATGGAACAGCAATACACATTTCGACTTTAGCTTCTTGTGGATGGTGTCTTCATTTAAGTTTTGTTTATCTTGATATGACAATAAGTTTTGATAGCTTTAGTCTTCATCATTTATTATGTTATTAGGATAATTCCTTTATAAATGTTGTCCATAACTATTGCTTCAAATATTAATCGTGTGATCACATATTCAATTTTAATTACATGATTTCTCCTTTAATTTTCATTGAAAGATTAAATGCAAGAAGGTTTGCTAACATATTTCTCTTAATGCAATTACTTGCAATCATGAGATCACAGTGACTATTGGTATCATTCTTTATGTTATTTAAATTTAACTACCAACATAATTGTTCTGCATTTATTCAGAACAGACTTAAGGTTCCTTGCAAGTTTTTATCCTGGACAAGGTAGTTAAATGTTTTCTGATCGCACAGATGTTTGGATGTATATCATTAGTTCATTAACAGGTTAGTTCAATTTCATTTTTCTGCTATTTGTTTATCACTGAAATTCGAACGTAAAGTTTGGATTTTGACTAGCTATGCGTTTCTATTTCATAACATTTTCTTCCATTAGTTTAAGACTTATAAAAGAAAAATCAAAAAATATTTTTATGTGCTTTCTTTATCTTCTTCTTCAGAGCAATCATTTTCACATTGATTTTAGTAAGTTTATATTAAAACTTGTAGCCCGTAAATAATGTATATAAATGAAATTTATCTATCTTTGGCTTAAATATGCCTATTATAGTCACATCAGAGCATATATATATATATATATATAATATTTAGTAATTAGTTATTTATTTCTTTTATTTTATTTTTGTTTCTATTAGGATTCTTAGATTGGCCAATGGAGCCATTAAACCCATCAGAATGAGTTATACCAAACGTCTTGGGTTACTTAGACAACCCTGGACCAGACTTGCTCTTCCAATTGATGGACGGGCATTTTTCGCCCATCAACAAATGGCACTAGAAGGAGGGTCATACTGACAATATGGCCTTGTAGGAGCTTTTATTTCGAATGTATTCAATTTACCCATGGCTCCCCAAATCACTGTGTTGGAACATTCTTTCCACTTCTCATTACCCGATGTTCCCAATGAGACAGTCTCTCGCTTGTCTAAACTCACCTTTGATGGTGGAGGAAATGCATCTGCTAAAGACCACCTTAACAAGTTTTGGTGCAAATGTATCAAACGTGACATTTCTGATTTAAGAGTTTTATGCAGATTGTTCACTTTTACTTTTAGAGGTCGAATTAAACATTGGTTTGAGTCTTTTCCAGCATGTCACAGTTTTGATTGGTTTCAATTTGTAGATGAATTTTTAGATGCTTTTGAAATTTATGATTACAATCAATTATGTGAAGAATTTCAGACTTCGCTAATCAATGGCGATTCATCTTCGGAAGAATTTTCGACAAGAATCTATCATATCCTCTATAAATTTAATCTCGATGACATGTCATTTGTATTAAATATCCTCTATGATGCTTGCATCCCTTTCATCCAGTCATATTCAATAGTGAATGAAGAACCAATTGGAAATCCTATCACTCAATTGCGAGAAGAATTTTCTTCGCAAGATGAGAGGAATCCATCCGAAAATTTTGAACAAGCAAGGGAGGTAGAATCTATTGACTAGGTTCTTACTGACAACCAAACTGGTTTTTTCTCTGAATCATTATATTTTGAGTCTTCGACCATTGTGGAAGAAGATTCGATTCTTGGTCAAGGTTAATATCCTCATTCTTGTAACTCATGCTCTAATCAATATTTAAACTCAGTCACTGAAGAACACTTAAGCGATGAAAATCATCTTAAACATTCTAACACTCCTATGAAACTAATTAGAGAAGAAGATATGCAATTGGAAGGAGAAACCTTAAACCTTCATCCTCAAAATGTACTTTATCCATAGGAAAGACTAGACGTTTTTCACGTAAGTTTTGAATTATCTATGATACGAGAGGCAAATCTAGATGATCATATTATGTTGAAGAATTTATCACCAAAACAGAGTGAGATTTTTAAAGAAAGTGAAGGGAAATGTCTTGAGAATAACATTGTTAAATATCATAGCTCAAGAGATTGTTTTCATGTGCTTATTTCTGATTCCTTTTATTCTTTATATCCTGATCTCTTCTTAGATTCTGGTGGACTTTATACCTTACCTACAACATTCTACTCTTTTCCGCCACAATCATATCCTTTCGATATGCCAATATTTGGTGAAATTAATTCCAAACATAACATTGATAAAGTCGGATTTGATGCTCTTTCACTTTCATCACTCACATGGGAAAATGACATGTTGCGAGATGATTTTACACAGTTTATTGTTGAAAAAGACAATGCACTCTATCTTATGGAGATCAAACATTCTACGTTGCATATTCGTTCTTTGATTAACTCTAATTTTAATGTTTATGCTTCACATTTTGAAATGATTAATCTCATCAAAGGAAGGATTCAAACCAATGATCTAATTGATTTCATGAATCCTCTTATGATGAGTTCCCCATTGATATATTTTTTTCATCAAAGTCATGGTTTGCATCCTCATTTTTGTGACAGGATCTTAAGATGGCTTGAATATTCGTATATAAAAAATATTCATAATAAAGACAAAGTTGTGCTTGCTTTGTTTTTACCTAAGTATCTTGGAAGTAGGCATGACATATTTCTTTTAGATCCTCCATGTGAAGAAATTAATGAAAACTTAGAGAATTGTCAGGAGGATGGGGCACTTCAGCCATGGCTGATGGTTATGTCATTTCCCCATAATCTTGACAAGTTTTCCAAACTTACTTACACTCACCCATGCCATTATGACCCATATCACGACAAGATTTCCAAATGGCTGGAGGATTCATACAACAAGAATGTTCAAGGGAATGGTAAGATCATGCTTACTTCGCTTTTAAAGGATGATTATGAAGGCAAGTGTGATATATTTCTGTCATTTTTTGATATACTACCATTCTTGTTAGTAATATTTGATTTTGTTTTCATTATAGGATTGGAATTACTCTGATGGCTACATTGGAAGAATGACTTCATGTAGTATTTTGATTTGTTTAGTAGTTAAGGTAGGTTTAGGAGTAGGTTTTATTTTAGTTGTATTCCTCATTGTTCCTCTTTTCAATAATGCAGTTGTTAGGACCACATATTGTACCCTTTTTGCCCATACGTTTTGCCATTATTATACCCTTCATCACCTGTATTTTGACTTATACTATCATTTCACCTGATCATTCCAAGGTACACAACGTCCTTTCTCATTATTATATGCTTAATCCGTTTTGCATAATACTTTACATTACTTTTGAACCTA
>ML847421.1:19869-30743 GCA_009831015.1 Picea engelmannii | reverse complement strand
GAGATCCCTGCTTAGAAAGAAAGGAATCAGATTGCCTTGTTCTCTGTAGACTTCAATCTCACAAGTGTGCTAACAGAAGTAAGGCCCAAGGCTCCTGCTTAGACAGAAAGGAACTAAGTGCTTTGTTCTCTGTTAGATGGAGCGTATTGTTTTCTGCATTATTGCTTTCATGAAAGAGTGTTAGTACTGAGTCTCTGTTTGAGAATAAGGGTCCTGTTCTCTGATTGCAAGATAGTCGTTCTTTCCCATTGCAAATGATACTTTAAAATGTAATCCAGGATTCTTAATTTGAACTACAAGGAATTGCAATTAGGGAGATTTATTTCTTGTGATTTAATTCAGAACTTCAGTTCACTTCAGCAAGTATAGATAGAATGATTTCTTTACTACAACACTAAGTGCTTTTGGAATTGAGCATATATAGTGCGCAACTATCTTTGAAACAGAAGACTTCCCTGGGTTGATAATTTATGTTTCACTTGGTTGTTTGAAATTAATTAAGCAATTATAGTGACCAACAACAGTCATGAGCACAAGTGGGCACACCAAGAGAACCATAACATGACTGTTTTTAGGGAAGTCCGCTTGATCATTTTATCTCTGATTTTCGTTGAACATTTCTTTTCAAAAAACGCAGTATTGTCATGAAAATCTTAAATGGAGAGTAAAGAGATAAATAAATCTGAACTGTAAATTCAACCCTGGCCCAAGGTATCATGAATAGGACTGCATTCACATCAATCAAGATTTTTCTATTTTCTTTCAGTCTCCCAAGATATTTTTCTCATGATGTTTTCAGATCCATCTTTGTACATACTTTTTTCTGTTTTGATTTATTTTTGTTTTTTTATTTTTGGTTCTTTTCATTTTATTTGTTTTCATTGCTTTCTGGTTAAACCATGCCTGTGTCACCTTTGAGTTCTGGAAGGAGAACTAGAATGCCTCATCTTAAAATAGTAGTCAAGGTTTCTTAGAGCATCAATTGCTGTAAGTTTACTGAAACATGGACCAACTGAAGAAGTTTCTCTGTTCAGAATAGATTTCATGGCTTCACTTTGCAATTATGAGCAGACACGACTATCAATAAATGATCTTTACGTTGTCCTTGTTTTTAGGAAAGAAACTCAAGGATGCCTTCCTGTCCTTGAAAAATTAGTTTCATCAGTAAACTACTTTTAGATCATGATGAAGGTTATCAAGAAAAAATTAAAAGTTTGGAAAATAATAAGTCTTGTAAAAACTAGAATTTTCAGCGTCACCCCGCTCTTCTGAATGTCTTTAAATCTATATCAAATTGTGAATAATTTCTCAAGAGTTATGGGAAGTGTTTGTAAACCCACCATGATACTGAACAGGTCTAATGGCAATGGGTAAATGCATGCATGATGCCAAGACAAATTCGTCAGGGTACTAAACAGGCCCGTTGGTAGCAAAGCAATGTCGGGTTCAAGAAAAATTCTCAGATATAAATTTGGATATTGGTCATAATCATCCTTCATGTTGAATTGAAATTTCTTGGACATGATAGAGGCGTCAGAGTGGGTTAATTGGCATTCATGCCGAGGCTATGGATGCCTGTTGGCAGTAGTGGACCTGTCAGCAGTACTCGAGCCATTGACTTGAACATCATGGCTCTCATTTTTAAACAAATTGTCACTAGATTTCATTTTAACAGAAAGATGTTTGAAGCTGGACTGTGTAATGATTGTCGAGATGTTTAATGTCCTTCAACTGTTCTTTGATCTGCAATCATTCTAACAATCCAAACCTGAACTCGTCGGTGATACAGAGATAACGGCTTCTCCCAACAAGTCGCCATTGTTGGTAGCCCCACCATATTTTCACTTCTTTAAGCAACGAATAATAAATTTTGTAGTTTCCTCCACTTAAACATATGAACATTTCTACTTGAAAGATGAGTCTTGGGCTATAAAAGGTTTTTATTTTTCCTAGCTTTCGTTTTCATGCTTTGTTCATTACTGAAAGCATGAACAAAGCATTGAAACTTGTGAATTTATTGCATTTGATTTTAAGGATTATTTCCCTAGGAGAATAAATTTTCATACAAACCTTTTAAGAATGATATTTTTCTTTAAGGCCTACCTCATGTTAATAAATTAGTTGTTTTAAAATTGCTCATTGTTATGAGTTTTACTCTACACCTTTAAATAATACACCAACAATCGATTGATGTTAGACTATGATTTTGTTCCATGTATGATTCTTGGTAAATAATTCTATGGTCATTATGTTATGATTTTTCAAACACCTTATAATGAGCAACTCCAGTCTTTGCACAATGATGATACTTAAACGCGTTTGGTCGTATTTTGTACTATGTTGATAGTGGACGTTTGAAAATGACATGACCATCATTTCAAGTTAAGTCTCAGGCTTTGTTCTGTACTCTCAGTGATTCATTACACAAAATGCCTGATTTTTCATATGAAACTCCTCATGCCTTCATTTAATCGCACTAGGGTAATAGTGGGTTTTGTTCTTTTGGTTCTTTCCCTGGTCTCTTCTGTTTTTGAAATCCTTCATTCTTACAGTGATCTCTTTCTGCTTTTGTGACTGTTGGTCTATTGAACCCTTATGTCCCCTTTCATCCGAGTAGATCTGAATAGCCCTGAATTTTTACACATTTGTTATTACAAAGAAGAGTTCAATCCCATTTTTTTCCTTCTAGAGACAAGATGTTTTGAGTGATTCTGGGCAAAGCGTTACGAATTAGACCAAACCCTTTAAAACCCAGAACGTAAACGGGCTCTTTTACCTTCACCAAGGGCCATTTCCCCATAAACTCGATCATTTCAGATATATTCTTCGACCCTTGGAGGTAAATTTCTCAGAATTCATGTTTCTCTTAGGATAAGCGTTTTGTTTTATTTTATTTTGCTACAGACATTCCTACAGTGTTGGATAAACCTCTAATAGAGAAACATCCTTTTTCCTCAATTCAAAATATAGACCCTTTGAAGGAAAACCCTTGTCATGAGGCAATACTCGACCATTTTTACCTGGGAAACAAGATGTTAGTTCTGAGATTTCAGAAATTTCTGTGCATGAATCAATTTGTTTTCCCTAATCTTAACATAAAATCCCCAGTGGAAACCCTTCCAAACAGTCAACAATTCAACTATGTGGGTAACCTTCCACCATGCCTGAGAGATAATAATCATTTTCTAGGGATCAAACTCTGTAAAAAACCCACAGACAACAGTGGTAGCATTCTGACGCACGACCATGGATATCCTCAAACAATTGTTTCAGATCCACGTTGTGAGGTTTGTTTGTTTTGGATCGAAAAATATTACACAGATATACCTTTCCTTCAATTGCAGATCAAAACCCTCACCACTCAGATCGACTCATTAATGAGTTAAAATCACAGACTAAAGTTCAATGTTCAAAGGCAAGGGAAGCGCTTGAAAGGACTAGAAATGTAATAATAAACAATGTTGATTGTGTTACAATAGTAGTTAACTTTGAGGTCTTATGAGTCAAATTTAGCATGAATTTAAGAGGTAAAGATTTATTTGTTTATCTTGGTTGTATTTTTATTTATTTTTTTCTATTAATATAGATTTAATTAGATTTCTATTGTTTAAAATAAAACTAGCTTCAGATGATTATGTAGCCAGTTTGTTCTCATTCAAAATTTTGCAAATTATTGGTTAGAATAATATCTAAGCTCATTTATTTTCATTTTTTTATTTTAGGATATCGTATAGCTGGTGGTGATATGATGATATGGACCATTTCTGAGTTTATTAGCCATTTCTTTGGCTCATCTTTTGTAAACAGAAATAAGTTTTTATAGTTTTGAGAGATACAGTGTGATATGGAGTGGTTATATTACCCTCTATTTTGTAATTAGAAAATCATTTTGAGATTTAATCTTATCCCACAAGATAAGATGTTTAGCTTGACTGAACTCTTTAAATACTAGAGATTTTTGTAAGGAAGGCATCCTCATCTGGGGCAAAGGATGGACGTTTGATTTACAGACTTTAATGGAACAACAATACACATTTCGGCTTTAACTTCTTGTGGATGGTGTCTTCATGTAAGTTTTGTTTATCTTGATATGATAATAAGTTTTGATAGATTTAGTATTCATCATTTATTATGTTATTTGGATAATTCTTTTATAAATGTTGTCCATAACTATTGCTTCAGATATTAATCTCGTGATCACCTATTCAGTTTTAATTACAAGATTTCTCCTTTAATTTTCATTGAAAGATTAAATGCAAGCATGTTTGCTAACAAATTTCTCTTAATGCAATTACTTGCAATCATGAGATCACAGTGACTATTGGTATCATTCTTTCTGTTATTTAAATTTAACTGGCAACATAATTGTTCTTGCATTTATTTAGAACAGACTTAAGGTTCCTTGCAGGTTTTTCTCCTGGACAAGGTGGTTAAATGTTTTCTGATCGCATGGATGTTTGGATGTTTATCATTAGTTCGTTAACAGGTTAGTTCAATTTCATTTTTCTGCTATTTGTTTATCACTGAAATTCGAACGTAAAGTTTGGATTTTGACTAGCTATATGTTTCTGTTTCACAACATTTTCTTCCATTAGTTTAAGACTTATAAAAGAAAAAGAAAAAATATTTTTATGTTCTTTCTTTATCTGCTTCTTCAGAGCAATCATTTTCACATTGATTTTAGTAAGTTTATATTAAAACTTGCAGCATGTAAATAATGTATATAAATGAAATTTATCTATCTTTGGCTTAAATACACCTATTACAGTCACATCAGAGCATATGTACACACACACACACACACACACACACACACACACATATATATAATATTTAGTAATTAGTTATTTATTTCTTTTCCTTTATTTTTGTTTCTATTAGGATTCTTAGATTGGCCAGCGAAGCCATTAAACCCGTCAGAATGAGTTATACCAATCGACTTGGGTTACTTAGACAAACCCGGACCAGACTCATTCTTCCAATTGACGGACAATCATTTTCGCCCGTCCACACTATGTTGGACATAGGGAAGGCTCTCATCCCATGTGTGAGGGTGCTTTGAATTATACATGAGAATTATATTCACAATCATTTGATTTACAACCTCAGTTTGGCTATCTGTCTGGGGGTGGAAGGTCGTGGATTTTGTAAGCTTGGTGTCTAGCAGTGACCAGAGGCTCGACTAGAATGTGCTGAGAAATCGACTTTCCTGATTTGAGACAATGGTTTGTGGGATTCCAAAATGTACCCAGAATCATTCAAAGAAGAGCTTTGCAGTGGCCTTTGTTGTGATGCTCTTCTTGCAGGAAACCATAATCGACATCTTAGAAAAGCGATCAACAACCACAAAAACATAGTCCTTTCCCCGCTTGGTGGACGGGAGGCCCAAAATGTAGTCCATTGAGATGGATTCCCATGGTCTGTCAGGAGTAGGAAGAGGGGTGTACAGGCCCTATTTATTAGTGGTTGGTTTGGAAATAGCGCAAGCAATGCAGGACCTGATATACTTGTTGACCTCCTATCGAAGTTTCGGCCAGTAGAAATGTTTTTGTAGCATAGCCACTATCTTTTCGACGTCAACGTGTCCTTCCACCCGACTGTAGTGGGATTCCAAGATCATATTCACTCGCTCACTTGATGGAACACAGATATGGCCCAGACGACACAACAACCCATCCTGAAGATGGAAATTATCAACAAATGCATTTGCACCCAACATTTGGTAGGTGGTTGAGAAGTCAGGGTATGTCTCATAGATTTGCAGCCATCCAGATGTCTCATGGCCACAAGAGTCTAGCACCATGGTGAGTGACACGAATGGAGGTCTGCTTAGGCAATCAGTGACCCGATTGATGCTTCATGTTTTATAATTGATGTTGAGGTGGAATTGCTACAAGTATGTGGACCAATTTTTATGGCAGTCATTCCACAATTTTACCTGTGTCTTCATGAAGTCGAGTGGATTATGATCAGTGTGGATGACTGTCTCCTTCCCAAGAATGTAATGTCTCCACTGGCGGCAGGCTTGCACAATGGAGTACATTTCTTTGTCGTAACTAGGATACTTACGGATATTATCTGACAGTGTTTCACTATGATAGGCCATGGGGTGGTCGTGCTGAGTGAGAATGACGCCCATGACATATTCTAAAGCATATGTCTCCATCTAAAAGGGATGTTGCAGGTCTGGTAGTGAAAGTACTAGGGTTGATCGCAATCACTGCTTTAAATAATTGAACTCTTGTTGTTGGGACTGACCCCACACAAATTTCTCCTTACCACCACCCCTGTTTATTTGGCTGAGGGCCCATGCAATATGGGATAAACCCAACATGAACCTTGTTGGATTACTAAGAGGGGGGGGTGAATCAGTAATAGCGTAATTATAATCATTTTTATTCAATTGTTATATCAATGTAGAATTATTATCCAATAATGAGCAGTAAGAAATAAACAATCACATACATACACAGTACACCAGTGTTTTACGTGGAAACCCAAATTGGGAGAAAACCATGGAATGTTTTTTCTTATATGTCTTGAAGAATTACATTCATTGCAAGCACCAACTTCCTTTGTTTTCTAGTTGCAACTGGAAGGAGGCTCCAACCCCCTAGTTTCTTAGGCTACAACCTGAGGGAAGCTCCAACTCCCCAATTCTCTGGCTACAACCAGAAGGATGCTACAACCCCCTATGTTCTTTGGCTACAACCGGAAGGTGTCTACAACCACTTGTTCTTGCCCCGTCCTTCCACCCTAAAGTAGAAGTAGAATGATGGAACCACTATCACACTATCACTGTGGGATATACCGCTGTAAATCTGTACCAATAAATTTGAACCATGCATCAACCTATACCTCAACCTGTAATCAATCTGTACCATAAACAATTGCATAAACCATGCACCGACCTGTACCAAAAAACTTGTAATCAACCTGTACCATAAAAAAGTGCATACAACCATGTACCAAGTATGTACCAATCATGTGTCAACTACTCATCAACCAATATCATCAACTATACACCTCATGTATGTGCCAAATCATCAACTACTTGTCTCAACCATGTACTCAACATGTAACTCAACTAAAACCCCTCATCAATTTCATCATACAAATATGATTTATAGCTCTGTAATAGCCCCGGTGTATATGATCACATTCCTGCAAACCTTCCTTAACTTTAACAACAAGAGACTAGCATTTTCATCAAACTTTTGTTTAGTCTCACATGCCTAGTTTTGGATTAGTCAACAACCCTAACTTAAAGTAATCATAACTTTGTACCTGTAATGTATAAATATCTGAAACTGATACACAATATTCTTCATTTTTTTTAATGCAATTCCTCCAAGTTTCACTACTTGAAACCTCTCAGAAAAGGAGTTATAGCAAAAAAGACATACCTTGTTGAATTTTGGCTTATTCTAGAGAGCGACCTTGTAGAGCGTGCCCCACACGGAATATTTTCCGAATTGATCTAAAACTATTACAAAAAATACTAAAGAATGTACCCTAACCAACACATTTGGTATCACTAAATGTGGATCTGTTATGAAGAAGTTAAGACGTTTTTACCCGAAACACATGTTTTTGACTAGTTTTAGGACTAGCCACAAACCATATTTTCCACGGAGTGTAACTCCAAAAATACAATAAAACACAAGCTCAATTGTATACCACAGATACTTGGATATGTTTTATCAATGGAATAGGAATTTCACTTTCTGAATCATTATAGAAAACAATTTATAGCGAAAATGGTGAGATGACTTGTAAATAACATACCTTAGAAAGCACCAACAAAAGAATTTATCCTTCCTTGCATTTCGGCCTTCTTTTCTTCACCTTCACTCAAAATTATGGTTTAGATATCCTTGGTTACCTCAAACACCTATATATATTCAATGTTCTCAGGTGTGTGTTAAATGAGAGAGTCTTTCCTCTTATTTATACTCTCCAAGTAGCTTCCTTAAAAACATCTTCTAGGTCACTTGGCCGACTTTCCTTATTTTAGGGTTAACCCACTTCTAATTTCTCCATTAAAATTATTATTGGAATAATTTATTTTGTATTCAATTTGAATTATAATACACTCATCACTTCACTTTATTATTTTTCCTTTAAAAATCTCTTAAATCACTTTGACTACTTTGACCTTTTGGGGCTTCTAGATGACATATGAGGGTCCTCCAACTTCGTAAGGCCATAACTCTCAAACCGTGAGGAGTTATGTGATGTTCCACATACCACTAGAAGTGGCATGAAATGTACTATCCATATAGAATATTATTATCTAAAAATATATCATAACTCATATTGTTACCCATCAAACAAACTTGGGTCCATTACCCAAACCTGGGGTCTCCAACTTCTCATGGACATAAATCTCTAACCGTGAGGAGTTATGTTACGTTCCACATACCATCGGAAATGGAATGAAAAGAACTATCCATATAGGATAGTTTCCCTGACAAATTCACTATCCTTCATCTCATTATTCCACAATTAAGAATGGGTTCTCTTACTCTGCAAGGCGTCTTCCCATGAGGACTTTCACCATAAGGGGACCACTTAGGATTTCATCCATATTTAATTCTTATTAACCATGACAAAACAATAATGATTAATATTTACATCAAACAATATTGGGTCCATTACCCAAAAAATTTTGCTACGGGGCTTTGTTCAAGGGTTGACATCAATGACAACCAACCTTAATCAACAATCTCCCCCTTTGGCATTGATGGCAACACTCTGATACAATAATGAAATCATATCACTCATGCTACCACTAGAACCATGCCTCGGTCCTCTGCATATTATAAATCTACTCCTCCTGCAACCATGCCTCTGTCCTTTGCATCTGATAAATCACTCCCCCTTTGTCATCAATGGCAAAGGTATCTTTCCATCCAGGGCTGATCCCCCTGACTGAACTGTCCTCTTATGGTGCTTCTTCGTGTACATCTAAGACATATAAGATAAGCATTCAAAAAACATTCATTTTGGAGTAGAAATAACTCCAAGTCTTTGGCGAATATATTCAAAGGCTTCCCGTGGAAGTGGTTTTGTAAAGATGTCTGCCACTTTTTCATTTGTGCCCACATACTCAAATCTGATGTTCTTTTCTGCAACCTGTTCCCATAGAATGTGATACTTGATTGGAATGTGGTTCGTCTTGGAGTGCATCACTGGGTTTTCTAATATACTGATGGCACTTGTATTATCACAATATATTGGAATGGGCTCATCATACTCAACCTGTATATCTGTCAAAGTTTGTTTCATCCAAAGAACCTATGTACAACATGTTGTTGCTACAATATACTCTACCTCAGCTGTAGATAGAGATATTGATGATTGTTTCTTGTTTATCCATGATACCAAACACTCACCTAAGTAGAACGTTGCTCCACTGGTGCTTCGTCGGTCATCAATACAACCTGCCCAATCTACATCTATGTAGGCAATAAGTGATATATCTTTTCCTTTTGGATACCATAATCCAAACTCTTCTATTCCTTTGAGAAATCTGAAAATCCTCCTTACTACTAATACATGTGATTCCTTTGGTGCTGCTTGAAATCGTGCCACCTATCCAACTGCCTGCATTACTTCTGGTTTGGATGTTGTCACATATAGTAGGTTGTCAATCATTGACCTGTATTGCCTCTGATCTATAGACTTTGAATCATCATATTTTCTCAACTTATAACTGGCTTGCATGGGAGTGATAATTGGTTTGCAATATTCCATTCCGAACCTCTTTAACATTTCTTTGACATATTTGGTTTGACAAATAAAAATTCCTTGGTTTCATTGACGTATCTGAAGTCCCAAAAAGAAGGATAGTTCTCCAGGTAACGACATTTCAAATTCATGTTGCATGTCTTTTGCAAATTTTTGTCTTAACCTGTCATCATCACTACCAAAAATAATATCATCAACATAAACTTCAATTAATAAAATATTACCTTGACTTACCTTGATGTAGAGGTTGTTGTCTGCACTTCCTTTTCTGAACACTGCATGTTGCAGATACTTATCCAGTCTAGAGTACCATGCTCTAGGAGCCTGTTTTAGACCATACAAGGCCTTCTTTAATTTATACACATAGTCTGTGTTCTCTGACAACTGAAATCCTTCTGGTTTCTCAATGTATACTTCTTCAAGTTCCCCATTCATAAAAGCTAATTTTACATCCATCTGATATACTTTAAAATTTTTGGAGCATGCATAACCTAAAAGAAAATGGATTTCTTCCATTCTGGAAACTGGGGCAAATTTCTCTTCAAGGTCGATTCCTTCAATCTATGTATATCCTTTACATACCAATCTAGCTTTGTTCCTTGTAACCTATCCATCTTCATTCAATTTATTCCTGAAAACCCATTTTGTGTCGATCACATTCTTATTCTTTGGTCTTGGAACCAATTCCCAAGTGTCATTTTTCTCTATTTGATCCAATTCTTCATCCATGGCCTCATTCCAAAATGCATCCTTGTTGGCTTCTTCAAAACAGTTTGGTTCAATTGTAGATAAGAGTGTTAGGTGTGTTTGTTTTGGTGAATGGATTTTTCTTCTAGTCACAACTCCTGCATCTTTGTTTCCAATAATCTAATTTGAAGGATGATTCTTCTGTACTCGTTTTCTAGGTGTCTTTGGAGATACTTGTTGAACTTTCTCTTATGCTTCTGTTGAATTCTCTTCATATTCATCTTCCTCTTTTACTTATTTTTCATCTTCTTCTTCAAAAAGTTGTTCCATTGATTTGTTTACTTCTTCCTTTGATTCTGGCCTGCCTGTTTCATGAATTGTTACATTGATTCTTTCCACAACTTTGTTTAATCTTAGATTGTAACACTTGTATG
>ML847421.1:0-18468 GCA_009831015.1 Picea engelmannii | reverse complement strand
TGAAAGGAGGTGCTCTTATGAATCCTTCTTCTTCTTGAGGCCTGTCTATCTGTTGTTGATTCTGAAATCTGAATCTTCTCGGTGGAGGAGTATCCCTGTAATCTTCCTTGTATATCTTTTTATCCCCTTTGATTGTTTCTGCAAAGCTTTTTGGATTTGTTTCTTGTGCTGTTGTTTTGGAGCTTGATCCATTTTTTGTCTGATTTTATCCAAGTATGGACTTGTCAAGATGAGATTTTTAACTACTGATAATGTCATCCAAAACTTTTGAGCTATTCTGCATATTTTTATTTTGAATGTCCTTTCTTAGTGTGACAATATCTGCTTCTAGGTTTCCAATGATCCTGTCATTTCCTTCTTGTTGTTCTTTGAGTGCTTCTTCAATTCTTTTATCTTATTCTATTTGAACCTTCAATTTTGTGATCATTTGCTCTATTTCTTGAGTGTCTTTTTTCTTATCTAGTTCTGCTTGTAGTTTCTTGTTTTTCTTCTTTTCTCTTCTGATAACTTCTATGGCACTCATTAATTCTTCTCGGAAGTCAAATTTTGCCTCTTCAATTTCTTCTTCATATGCTTCTTCATATTCTTCTTCGGAGTCTTCTTTATCAGTGTATTCTACTGCCATGAATATAACTCTCCATGTTTCACTGTCACTGACTTCATCTTCATCTGATGATGAGATGTCTTCTTTGGTGCAAAATCTTTTCTTGAAAACTTTATTTGTAGTTCTTTTACCTTTATATGTTTGTCTACTTTTTGAGTAACCTTCGTCATTTCTCTTTTTCTTATGAGGACATTTGTTATAAAAATGACCAATACCATCACAATTAAAACAAATTAAAGGAAGCTTACCTCTATACCTATTGTTGGTTCCCTTGTTCATTCTTTTGACGAAGTTGGCCACTTCTTCATCATCTTCCAGGACGTCACTGTTGTTGCTATATTCTTCTTGTTCCTTTTTCTTTTGCTTTGATCTTTTGGATACTTTGAAGGCTGCTTCTTTTACATCTGGATTTTGTTGTTCAGTTCTCATCTCATATGCTGTGAAGATTCCATGAAGTTCATCCATGCCTATTGAGTTTAAATCCAATATTTCTTCTAGTGTTGATATCTTAGGGTTGAATCTCATAGGAAGATATCTTAGTACCTTTTTAACAATTACATATTCTTTGATTTCTTCTCCCAATCCTATGATTTCATTCACTGTTTCATCAACTCATAAGAAGTAGGTTGCGATATCTTCATCTTCCTTCATTTTTAGTTGTTCAAACTAACCTTTGTAAGTTTGAAGCTTTGCTTCTTTGACTTTTGAATCTCCTTCATAAATATTTCGAAGCTTGTCCCAAATCTCTTTAGCATATTTACAATGTGCAACTTTGGTGAATATTGTATCACTGAGACCGTTCAAAAGTGCATTTTTGGCTTTGGAATTATTCTCACTGAGTTTCATTGCTTTGTCATTTGTTGGTGGAATTGTTGGCATTGTGTATCCATCTACAATTGATTTCCAAACTTGAAATACCTATGCCTGTATATATGTCTTCATCCTTATGCTTCAAAAAGAATAATTTTGTCCATCAAACTATGGTATTCCATTTTTATACGAGTTGGTACTCTCCATGATCTACCTTTTAGTGGTTACACTGATTTCTGATGGAGCCTGCTCTGATACCAATTGTTTGATTACTGAGAGGGGGGGTGAATTAGTAATAGCGTAATTATAATCCTTTTCCTTCAATTTTTATATCAATGTAGAATTATTATCCAATAATGAGTAGTAAGAAATAAACAATCACATACATACATAGTACACCAGTGTTTTACGTGGAAACCCAAATCGGGAGAAAACCATGTAATTCTTTTTCTTATATGTCTTGAAGAATTACATTTATTGGAAGCACCAACTTCCTTTGTTTTCCAGCTGTAATTGGAAGGAGGCTCCAACCCCCTAGTTTCTCAAGCTACAACCTAAGGGAAGCTCCAACTCCTTATGTTCTTCAACTACAACTGGAATGTGGCTACAACCACTTGTCTCATGTAGGAGAATTGTACAAAGCCAGAGCACGTGCCTAGCCAAAGGAACAGTTGAATGCGTGGATGAAAAAGGGCACATTTTGTTTATGAAAATGTTTTGAATTTTTAAAACTAAAGAATTAATGTAATATCTAGGAGGAGCGTACTTACATTTATGTCTTAGAGATATGAACAGATATGAGGAAATTATTCTCATCTGCTAGATGTAGTAGGAATTTAAGTCTGTTAATGTAAAGTAGGTAGATATGAATGTTAGATTAGACAGTTTTAGAAGCATAGGAGGGAAAACGGATATAGACACCATCACCCTTGTATCATAGTAGAGAAGTAGCATTATCATCATTGAGAGTTGTAGCAGAGAGTTGTAGAGAAGAACCCATCTACAGGAACAATTGAGTTAATATATGAAGCTTTGACTCAATTTTCATGGTGTTATGATACTTACTGTTTACATTTGTTAAATGGTATGTTTACAGTTGTTTTGTTTCTCTGTTATGCATTTATCTCAATGTTGTGTTGTGTGTATGATTTCATGTTGAATGTATGAAGTCTGAGAGAGAATAAGAATGAGTTTCAATTGTTTCTCTTCCTGAGAATTCCTACAAGGAGTGCAGTGAATGTCCACAAGGTGTGCATTGATGAAGGTCTAAGTTTTATCTCGAAAAGCTCAGGAGAGATATCGTTGTTCTCATACTAGCATAAGTGCAGGTGAAGCACAGAGGCGTGCAAGGTGTGCGCACTCTAGTTGAGGTCTTAGAATTTATCAACTAAGGTGAAGGTCGAGGGACTACTGTTGCAAAGAGTGCACAGGGTCGAAGACTCAAATAACCAAAGGTTATTTGAAAGTTTGCCGCAAGGAGTGCGAGCAGGATCCTTTTGGGAAGTCTTGAGTTTGCAAGTGAAAGCTCAAGAGAGATAATGCCTTTGAATTGTTCAAAGGGAGACGGAGATCGAAACCGTCGTATAGAAGTTAAGTTCAGGAGGGAGAACACTCAGTCGTTGGGTAGAAGTCATTGAGTAGTGAATCGGGAGGTCAAAATTCTCCGTGGAGAGCTTGAGAAGTCGTGAGGACTGTAGGATCTAGTGGAGTTGTAAGGTGTTTAGGATTTGGACAAACTCACCACCCTAAATATCAAGAATCAATGTGAACCATTGATCGTGGTCAATAAGATCCGTTGATCTCATTTCAACCCATGTCGTTGGATCATTTCGCGAATTTGGGGTTCATGAGTTTGGAGGATAGACTAAATTCTTGGTTTCATCCCTAGTTGCGAGGAACAGGGAAGGAGATCCAGACTGTTGGATCCAAGTCACGGGAGAACCGTTGGATCAGAACATTCACGGGGTATCACGTATCAGGGGTTTGGGGATTGAAAGGATTTCTCTTCGACTGCAGAAGTCATGAAGTGCCAAGCACCAAGGGCTCGTACGAACATGCAGCACATCTGTTAGGTGGGGCCGCATGATTGACAGGTGGCGTAATATCAAGTGCCCAGGGAAAAGTGGAAGCAGTGACAGGTGGAGGACACACGTTGCCTGGGAAGGAGTCAACCCATTGTTGACTTATCGTGTCTTAGGGATTTGTAAGGTAGGAGAATGAGGACTCAACACTCCAACTCATGAAGTTGTGAGTTGTGAGGGGTGCTAGAGTTAGGCCCTAGCCAGTGGTCATTGGTAGAGTCACTAGAAAGGAAGGGGCCATACCCGTATTGCACTCTCGGGTATTGGAGGTTTGGAGTCGAGGGTATTCAATTAACAAACTCGCGAGATCGCGAGTCATGAAAGGTGTTTGCGCTAAGGCCCGGGTTGTGTTCATGTGGAGGCGAAGACTCACACCTGGTGCACATGGTGCAGGTGGATTTTTCATGAAGGACATGTGGATCGGATTCATTGAAGGCTTTTAGCAAGGAACGAAAGGAGCCACTTCAGCCCGAGGATAATTTAGAACAATCCTGTGTGGATCTCGGACAGAGGGGTCAGGGGTCTGCGTCACTGTCCTTGCCCCATCCTACCACCCTGAAGTAGAAGTAGAATGATGGAACCACTGTCACACTATCCCTGTGAGATATATCGTTGTAAATCTGTACCAATAAATCTGAACCATGCATCAACCTGTACCTCAATCTGTAATCAACCTATACCATAAACAAGTGCATCAACCATGCACCAACCTATATCAAAAAACATGTAATCAAACTGTACCATAAATGAGTGCATCCAACCATGTACCAAGTATGTACCAATCATGTTTCAACTACTCAGCAACCAACATCATCAACTATACACCTCATGTATGTGCCAACTCATCAACTACTTGTCTCAACCATGTACTCAACATGTAATTCAACCAAAATCCGTCATAAATTTCATCATCCAAATATGATTTGTATCTCTATAATAGACTTGGTGTATATGATCACATTCCTGCAAACCTTCCTTAACTTTAACAACAAGAGACTAGCATTTTCATCAAACTTTTCTTTAGTCTCACATGCCTAGTTTTGGATTAGTCAACAACCCTAACTTGAAGTAATCATAACTTTGTACCTATAATGTATAAATATCTAAAACTGATGCAAAATGTTCTTCCATTTGGTTTATGAAATTCCTCCAAGTATCACTACTTGGAACCTCTTAGAAAAGGAGTTATAGCAAAAATGACATACCTTGTTGAATTATGGCTTATTCTAGAGAGCGACATTGTAGAGCATGCCCCGCACGGAATATTTTCTGAATTGATATGAAACTGTTACAAAGCATACTCTAAACTATACCCTAACCAACACATTTGGTCTCACTGAATTTGTATCTGTTATGAAGAAGTTACGATGTGTTTACTTGAAACACCTATTTTTGACTAGTTTCAGAACTAGCCACAAACCCTATTTTCCACGAAGTGTAAATCCCAAAATACAACGACCCAAAAGATGAATTTTTTACCACAGATACTTGGATATGTTTTCTATATGGCATAGAAATTTAACGGTCTAAAACATTATAGAAAAATAGCTATAGCAACAAAGGTGAGATGACCTCTAAATAACATACCTTAGAAAGCACCAACAAAAGAATTTATCCTTCCTTGCATTTCGACCTTATTTTCTTCACCTTCACTCAGAATTCTAGTTTAGATATCCTTGGTTACCTCAGACACCTATAGATATTCAATATGCTTGGGTTTGTGTTAAATGAGAGAGCCTTTCCTCCTATTTATACTCTCCAAGTAGCTTCCTTAAAAACATCTTCTAGGTCACTTGGTTGACTTTCCTTATTTTAGGGTTAACCCACTTCTAATTTCTCCACTAAAATTATTATTGAAATAATTTATTTTGTATTCAATTTGAATTATAATACACTCATCACTTCACTTTATTATTTATCCTTTAAAAATATCTTAAACCACTTTGACTACTTTGACCTTTTGGGGTTTCTAGATGACATATGAGGGTCCTCCAACTTCGTAAGGCCATAAATCTCAAACCGTGGGGAGTTATGTGACATTCCACATACCACCAGAAATGGCATGAAATGTACTATCCATATAGATTAATATTATCTGAAAACATATCATAACTCATACCGTTACCCATCAAACAAACTTGGGTCCATTACCCAAACCTGGGGTCTCTAGCTTCTCATGGCCATAACTCTCTAACCGTGAGGAGTTATGTTACGTTACACATACCACCAAAAATGGAATGAAAAGAACTATCCATATAGGATAGTTTCCCTGAAAAGTTCACTATACTTCATCTCATTATTCCACAATTAAGCATGGGTTCTCATCACTGATCCTTTCAAACTGTTCATTGAGGAAGCCCTCACGCAACAGAGGAAGGAAATGATGGATAATTTCGCGCAAATCCTTTGGAGACTATCAATAGGCGACGCATATTCTTCGAGCGGAGGCATCACCCCCTTCAAGGTACAAATAAACTTTGATATTCCTATATTTGAAGGTCAGATAGACGCAGATGTTGTAGACAAGTGGTTGAATCTACTAGAAGGGTATTTTCTGTCCATAACTTTTTGAATAGAGAAAAGATTACTTTTGAGCTCCTCAAAGTCGTTCCCCATATAAAATATTGGTGGGAAACTTTCTGTGAGCAAAAGAAAATAGAGTAACCCTCATTATTTACAGTCACAGCCACCTGGGAATCCTTCAGGGATGCTATTAAGGAACAATACTACCCTTTCAGAAGTTATGACGACTTGTATACCAAATGGACCACACTGTGGCAAGAAAGAGACCAAGCAGTGCCATATTTCAAAAATATCTTCCATACCTTCCGCACCAAGATAGGTATCAAAGATTCAGAGCAACATATAGTGCTCAAGTATTGTGGTGCTCTACATAGATACATCTAGATCGAAATGGAATTTCTGGACATCTCATCCTTGGGTGCGACCTACAGATATGCCGTCAAAATCGAGCAGAAGCTCAAAAAAAAGATGTGATAATTTGGGCTGGGGAACCCCTCACAACAAAATCTAGGAAAGGGTGGCCCCAACCCATAGAAAAAAGGACAGAGAAAAGATGGATAGTATCAGGACAACTAGTCCAAGCCCCAAGCAAAGAAGAACACCAAAAAGACAAAGAAAGATACCGGGAAGTGGTGCAACTTCCATAAGATCCCTTGGCATAACACTGCTGACTGCCACTCAAAGAAGACGTTGGTGGCCAAAGTGAAAGCCTTTGAATCAGATGTGGGTTCTAACTCTGAGTCAGAACCAGAAAGGGGAAGACGGATCATTGGCACAGAATCCATTTCCACCCTTGCTACCACCAAGCTCCAACATGGTGAACAAAACGAGCCAGAAGAAGGAGAGTGACTCTTCCATTCATAGATGTGGGTAAGAGGCACCCCACTGCACTTCATTGTTGATAGTGGTAGCCAGAAGAACCTCATCTCAACAGAGGTCATCAAGCGGCTGGCCCTGCCGACAATGCCGCACCCACAACCCTACACCATTGGATGGCTCTGCCAAGGAAGTGATCTCTGCGTCAGCCAACAGTGTCGATTGTCGTACGACATCAATCCCTTCAAAGATGAGGTATTGTGTGATGTTGCTCCTCTTGAAGTTTGTGATGTTCTTTTGGGCCAACCTTATTTATGGAAACATCATTTTTTATATGAGTCCAGGCCTCGTAGTGTTATTATTAATTTGAACAAGAAATTGCACAGGATACCCGAGGTTGTCCCACCTAGTGCTATTTCCTTGATCTCTGCTAAGCAATGCAGGAAGATCATCTCTCAGATGGGGAAGTTTGTCTTCTTCATGATTCTCTCTTAGAATGAGAGAAATTTCATAGCCACATCTAGGGCATCTGTGGCCGACCTCTCCACACAACAAAAACAATTAGATAAGGTCGTGGAAGAATACTCAGATATCTTTTCCTTACCTACCAATGTACCTCTGCACTGCCAGGTCAAGCACCCCATCGAGGTTGTCCCACCTAGTGCTATTTCCTTGATCTCTGCTAAGCAATGTAGGAAGATCATCTCTCAGATGGGGAATTTTGTCTTCTTCATGATTCTCTCTTAGAATGAGAGAAATTTCATAGCCACATCTAGGGTCTCTGTGGCCGACCTCTCCACACAACAAAAACAAGTAGATAAGGTCATGGAAGAATACTCAGATATCTTTTCCTTACCTACCAGTGTACCTCTACACTGCCAGGTCAAGCACCCCATCGATCTAACCCATGGCGCATCACTGCCCAATGGGCCAGTCTATCGCTGCTCTCTGTTAGAGAATGAGGAGATCAAGAGATAGATCCAAGAATTTCTCCACAAGGGAACATTTGTCCTATCTCATCACCTTGTGGAAGCCCAATCATGTTGGTACAGAAGAAATATGGAACCTAGTGACTTTGCATTGATTATCAGACTTTGAATAAAATCACATTCAGAAACCGATACCCGATTCCTCGAATCAATGACCTCCTTGATCAACTCATGGGGGACAAATAATTTAGTAAGATTGATCTAAAGTCTGGCTACCACCAGGTCCCGATAGAACAGACAAATGTATGGAAAACCACCTTCAAGTCAAAGGAAGGTCTTTTTGAATGGTTGGTCATGCCCTTTGTTCTGACAAATGCTCCAGCCACTTTCATGAGGATGATGGACGATATCCTGTGACCGTTCACCAATACTTTTGCAATGGTGTATCTGGATGACATTCTCATTTATAGCAAGACTTGGTTCGAACACTTGCAACATATTCAGTAGGTTCTACACACCCTACAGTAGCAAAGGTTATACACCAACTTGGAAAAATGCTCCTTCGGCATGGAAAAGGTCCATTACCTAGGCCACATCATTAATCAACATGGCGTACATGTGGATCCATCCAAGATCCAAGTCATTTGTGACTGGCCAGCCCCAACCACACTCACTGAGAATTGGAGCTTCTTGGGTCTGACCAATTTCTACCTCAGTTGTGTGTTGGGATTCTCCCATATTTCATGGGCCCTCAGCCAAATAACCAGGGATGGTGGTAAGGCGAAATTTGCATGGGGTCGGACCCAACAACAAGTGTTCTATGATTTGAAGCAGCACTTGTGCTCAACCCCAGTACTTTCACTACCAGATCTGCAACAACCCTTTGATATTGAGACTGATGCTTCAGACTATGCTGTGGGTGTCGTTCTCATGCAACACAACCACCCCGTGGCCTATCATAGTGCAACACTGTCAGATGTTGTCCATAAGTACCCTACGTACGACAACGCAATGTACTCCATTGTGCAAGCCTGTCGCCAGTGGAGACACTACATTCTTGGGAGGGAGAAATTCATCCACACTGATCATAATCCATTACAGATCAAGAAGACACATGGAAAATTGCAGAATGAACGCCATCAAAAGTGGTCCACATACTTGTAGAAATTCCACCTCAACATCAAGTATAAAATAGGAAGCACCAACCACATCGTTGATTTCCTCAGTAGACCACCAATCACGACACTCACCACAGTGCTACACTCCTATGGCCATGAGACCTCTGGATGACCCCAACTCTATGAGATAGACCCAGACTTCGCCACCACCTACCAAATGTTGGGTGCAAAGGCAGTTATCAATAATTTCCATCTTCAGGATGGGTTGTTGTGTCCTCTAGGTCATATATTTGTTCCATCAAGTGAGTGAGTGAAGCTGATCTGGGAATCCCAGTATAGTCGGGTGGCAGGACACTTTGGCATCGAAATGACAGTGGTGATGCTACAAAAACATTTCTACTGGCCGAAACTTCGACAGGAGATCAACAAGTATATTAGGTCTTGCACTACCTGTGCTATTTCCAAACCAACCACTAAGAAACAGGGCATGTACACCCCTCTTCCTACTCCTGACAGGCCATGGGAATCCATCTCAATGGACTACATGTCAGACCTCCCATCCACCAAGCAGGGAAATGACTATGTTTTTTTGGTTTTTGATCGCTTTTCTAAGATGGCGATTCTGGTTGCTTGCAAGAAGAGCATCAAAACAGAAGCCACTACCAAGATCTTCTTTGAATGAGTCTAGGTACATTTTGGAATCCCACAAACCATTGTCTCATATCAGGACAGTTGATTTATCAACACATTCTGGTCGAGCCTCTAGTCACTGTTGGACACCAAGCTTACCAAATCCACGACCTTCCACCCCCAGACAAATGGCCAAACCGAGGTCGTAAATCGAATGATCGTGCATATCCTTTGCATGTATAATTCCAAGCACCCTCACACATGGGATGAGATCTTCCCTATGTCCATCATAGCTACAACCAAGCCCTGCATAGCTCAACCAACCACGACTCATTTTAGGTGGGGTTGGGATTCCAACCATTGGGTCCCATAGATGTTGCACTTCCCCTTGCGGTCACCTCGACCGACTCCTCTCCTACTCCAACTAAGGCTGAAAAATCCACTCGGTTCATTGAGAGGATCCAACACATCCACCAACAGGTTCAGGATATCCTACAGAAGTCCAATGACAAGTACAAGCAATTCCATGATCAACATCGGGTTCCACATAAGTTTCAGGTGGGCGACAAAGTTTGGTTTCACTTGTAGAAAGAACGCCTTACAGGACCCCATTGGAAGCTTCGCCCACTCCATTATGGGTCGTACACCATCACCAAGGCTATGGGGGATAATGATTTTGCACTCAACATTCCTCCTTTCCTTGGCCTACACCCAATGTTCAACGTGGAACTCCTTCGGCCTTATTTCTCACCATTATTGGACACCTCAGACGTAGTAGAACAGTTGACACCAACAGAGCTCAAACCTGACTGCATACAATAGGAATCCAGTGATCAGATTGTGGACACATATATCAAGGGCACTCGACAACAAAGGCTCAAGCTTTATCGAGTCGTCAAAGTAGGGAACCTCTTGCACCAAGGCAAGTGGCTCACCCGGGGCCAAATTCAGCAGAGATTTCCTCATCTAATGGGGGAACTTAATGCAATGGATACCATTCCTTCCTAAGGATGGAGTATTGATCCATGTGGATATCAATGGCCACCCACCTTTTCGAGCTGGCTCAAAACATCTTTCTAGCAATTTTAATAATTTACTGTTTTTAGCATTTTTTCGAGTCCTGAACTTCTGGAGCCGTTTTGAGGCCCTAAACGATGTTTTTTGGGGTATGTTGCGGTTGTAAATTGTCATCATGAAAATTTCGTGCAATTTTTGTAGTCCTCGGATATATATTTCCAATGGGCTATCATACACCTAAAATGGAGATCGTATGCAAAAGTTACGACCACGAGAAGTTGATGTACTGACTTACCCAAACGGGGCCCACATGACTTTTGGTGCTTCATCTCCTAGGGTTAGGTTTTTGTATGTTTAGGGTTTTTTGAAACTCCTGTTTATTGTAAAAAGGCCTTGAGAGCCTCATTGTAATCATCTTCTTGCGAATGAGCACAACCTTCACATCTCTTCTTAGAGATAAGCCGCCACCATTCTAGCAAGCTTGTTTTCCATTGCATTTTACTATTTCAACGTATTTCCTTATTGAATAGAAAACCAGTTTTTCTGTATCTCTGTTATTCTGTGTTAAGCATCTGGTAATAATCTGTAGTCATTTTGTTCTTCTCATAAAATCTAGATCAGTGTTGTTGGGGTTGAACAGTCATGGATGACTTGGATCTTGGTTGGATCCACATGTACGCCATGCTGATCAATGATGTAGCCCATATAATGGACCCAGTCCATGCCGAAGGAGCATTTTTCCAAGTTGGTGTATAGCTTGTGCTGCCGCAGGGTGTGCAAAACCTACTGAATATGATGCAAGTGTTCGGCCCAAGTCTTGTTGAAAATTAGAATGTCATCCATATACACCACTACAAAAGTATTGGTGAATGGTCGCAGGATATTGTTCATCATCCTCATGAAAGTGGCTGGGGTATTTGTCAAACCAAAGGCCATGACTAACCATTCAAAAATGCCTTCCTTTGACTTGAAGGTGGTCTTCCATACATCTGTATGTTCTATCGAGACCTGGTGGTAGCCAGACTTCAAATCAATCTTACTGAAGTATTTGGCCCCCATGAGTTGATCAAGGAGGTCATCGATTCGGGGAATCAGGTACCGGTTTCTGACTATAATTTTTTTCAGAGTCTAGTAATCAATACATAGTCTCCAGGTTCCATATTTCTTCTATACCAGCATGATTGGGCTCTCGCAAGGTGATGAGATGGGGTGAATGTGCCCCTTGTGGAGAAGTTCTTGGATATGTCACTTGATCTCCTCATTCTCTAACAAAGAGAAATGATAGACTGGCCCATTGGGCAGCAGTGCACCGGGAGTCAGATCGATGGGGTGCTTTACCTGGCAGTGCAAAGGTACCCATGTAGGTGAGGAGAAGATATCTGAGTATTCCTCCACGACCTTATCTACTTACTTCTGCTATGTGGAGAGGTCGGTTGTAGAGACCCTGGATGTGGCTGTGATCTTTCGATTATTCTAAAAGTGAATCTTGAAGATGATAAACTTCCCTGTCTAAGAGATGACCTTCCTGCATTTATTAGCAGAGATCAAGGAAATAGCACTAGGTGGGACTACCTTGGGTATCTTGCACAATTTCCTGTTCAAAGTAATAATAACACTACGAGGCCTAGACTCATATACAACATGACGTTTCCATAAATAAGGTTGGCCCAAAAAAACATCACAAACTTCGAGAGGATCAACATCACACAATACCTCGCCTTTGAAGGTATTGATGTCATACGACAGTCGACATTGTTGGCTGAAGCGGAGATTTCTTCCTTGGTGGAGCCATCCAATGGTGTAGGGTTGTGGGTGTGGTGTTGTTGGCAGGGCCAACCACTTGATGACCTCTGCTGAGAAGAGGTTCTTCTGGCTACCGCTATCAATGATTAAGTGAAGAGGGGTGCCTTTTACCCACATCTATGAATGGAAAAGGCACTCTCCTTCTTCTGGCTCCTCTGTTTCACCAGGATGGAGATTGGTGGTAGCAACAGTGGCACTGGGTTCCGCGTCAATGATACGTCTTCCCCTTTTTGGTTCTGGCTCAAAGTTAGAATCTGCATCTAATTCATAGGCTTTCACTTCAGCTACCAGTGACTGTTTTGAGTGGCAGTCGGCAGTGTTGTGCCAAGGGCTCTTATGGAAGTCACACCACTTCCTGGTATCTTTCTTTGTCTTTCCGGTGTCCTTCTTTGATTGTGGCTTGGACTGATCATCCTAATATTATCCATATTTTCTCTTTCCTTTGTTCTGTGGGTTGGGGCCACCCTTTCCTAGCTTTTGTTGTGAGGGGTTCCCAGGCCCAAATTGTCGGGTCTTTTGTTTGAGATTCTGCTCGATTTTGAAGGAATATCGGTAGGCTGCGCCCAAGGATGAGATGTCCAGAAATTCCATTTCATTTTGGATGTATCTATGCAGAGAACCATGATACTTGAGCACCATATGTCACTCTGAATCTTTGATACCCAGCTTGGTGGGCAAGGTATGGAAGATATTTGTGAAATCTGGCACTGCTTGGTCTCTTTCTTGCCGCAGTGTGGTCCATTTGGTATACAAGTCATCATAACTTTTGATAGGGTAGTATTGTTCCTTAATAACATCCCTGAAGGATTCCCACGTGGTTTTGATTGAAAAGAATGAGGTTTCCTCTGTTTCCTTTTTCTCACAGAAAGTTTCCCACCAATCTTTGACATGGGGAACGACTTTGAGGAGCGCAAAAGTAATATTTTCTCTATTCGAAAAATTATGGACAGAAAAATACCATTCTAGTAGATTCAACCAATTATCTACAACATCTGCATCTATTTGACCTTCAAATATAGGAATATCAAATTTTATTTGTACCTTGAAGGGGGCGGCACCTCTGTTCGAAGAAGATGCATCGCCTGTTGGTAGTTGTCGAAGGATTTGCATGAAACTATCCATCTTCTCATTCCTCTATTGCGTGAGGGATTCCTCAATCAAAAGTTTGAAATGATCTCCTGTCCCATCATCTTTATTTTTTCCTTCCATGATAGGTCGCTTGGGCGTGCAAGAGCTTCTGTCCTCAAGAGAAACAAGCTTGAGACCCAACTCTTTGTACTCCGACCTCGTTGGGGACATGCATTAAGACAACAATGAGCATACCGCTCTGATACCACTGATCTAGATTTTATGAGAAGAATTAAATGAATATAGATTATTAATAGGTTCTTAACACAAAATAACAGAGATATAGTAAAACCGGTTTTCTATTCAATAACGAAATAAGCTGAAACTGTAAAATGCAGTGGAAACAAGCTTGTTGGAATGGTGGCAGTTTATCTCTGAGAAGAGATGTGATGGTTGCGCGCATTAGAAAGAAGAAGATAAAAATGAGGATATGAAGGCCTTTTTACAATAAACAATAATGACAAAAACCCTATACATCCAAAAACCTAACCCTAGGATATGAAGTGCCAAAAGTCATGTGGGCCCCATTTGGGTAAGTTAGTACATCAACTTCCTGGGGTCGTAACTTTTGCATACGATCTTCATTTTAGGCATGTGATAGCCCGTTGGAAAGGTATATTCAAGGAGATTCATTTTGGGGGCTCAATCATGTCTTTGGCTATATATGAGGAGCTCGATACTGCAAAACCTTCATTTAGGCCCTCAAAATGGCCCCGGAAGTTAAAACTGCTAAAAATAGTAAATTGCCAAAATTGACAGAAAACTGTTTTGAGCCAGCTGGAAAAGGTGGGTGGCCACTGATACCCATATGGATAAATGAAGGGAGCCACAAAATAAATCACATCATTCCATGTGTCGTATGCCACGTCAACAACTATACTAGATCAAAGAAAAGGGTGAAAGCGTAGTGGTAATAGATTTTGGTGATCCGATTGGCCAATTTCCCAATAGATAGAACTCAACAGACAAGGTTCCATAACCGGATCAAGAAAAATATTGAGTGTATAATGTTAAATATTTGGGGGCTCGATGTCCTAGTGGGCTAGTCAGTTGATCTCCCCATGGACAAAAATTAGTGTATGGACAAGGTTCCATACCAAAACGAGGAAATTGATTGAAGATGTAGGATTGAAAGGTTAGTGGGTTGGTGGGTTGATCACACTAAGGTGATTCCATGTCAACACCATGAAAACAACCATGCAAAATCCACAAAAGAAACCACGATAGTGCCATGTGCTTATGTGAAGTCAACATGGTTTCTGAATAGGGCAGGAGGATGTGATGATTTCAACAGTCATGTATCAGTGCCATGTCATCCAGTACACATGGAAGGGGGCCCACATGGTTCAAATATCCCGATATTCTAAGAAGAAATCAATGGATGAGATCATAACATGGAAATATCGAATGACTACTGAGTATTGAGTATTATGTTGTATGTTCGAAGACCCAGTGGTTCCAATATGATAAGAAGAAATCGATGGACAAGATCAAAACATGGAAAGATTAGACGACCATTAAGCATTGAGGTTGTGTTGCTTATTATTTTGGTCGGTAGGGAAGAGATCAAATGTCGCAATTTGATTCAATGGATGATCCAAAAGTAGTTGTGCATAAATGTTTATAGAGAGGAACCTCGAGAAGATAGCACATCAAACCAAGGGGGGTTTGAGATTGGTTTCAAAGGAGTGTTGTAGCCTATTTTTGAGGAAGATTCAAAGAGATATGGAGCCGACCCCATGGACATAATTTTTGTATGTGGACTAATCCATGGAAGCATGGATTGTATAAATAACATTTCATGAATTTGTTTTTCATAGAAATGAGAAAGTAGTGCATGTGAAAGGAAGATAATCTCTTAGGATTGGAGATTTTTCGAATGGCAGAAAATGTAAGAGAGAATAGTGTGATTGTCTAAGAGTGGCTGGGAGGTGCAAGGTTAAAGGAACTTCTAAAATCATGTAGATTGTGAATTGATCGAAAGTGATGTGACAACAAATATAAAGCAACATATTTGTATAGCTGAAGGAAGGAAAGAGATATTTTGGAGTTGTTTATAGTTTGAGGAGATTGGTGTCTCCTAAAGGTTGGTTCCTGTAAACATTGTAGTTGTAGGTTGGTGCCTATAGGCATTACTGAATTGGATCTCAACTAAGGGGATTGGTGTCTCCTATAGGTTTTCTCCCATTTGGGCTTCGATGTTAAATTTCTGTGTAGTATGGGTTACATGGTTGTATATTTATTATTAACTTCCACAGTTGGTAAAATAACATATTGATAAATATTGGAAGGAAATATTATAAGAAAAGAAAATTAGTCTTATACTGATTCACCCCCCCCCTCTTAGTATAAGTAAGTGTTCTAACAAAAACATGTTGATTTATCCATGCATCTAACAACATATATAAAAACATGAATGTATATAGTAAGCACACAAAAAATAACCAACATTCAAATAAAACATTTACACAGTGAAATAATCATAAAAAACACAAAAAAATCTTATTTGTTTATAAATATAATCCAACTAGCTGCATACGAACGATGAACCTCCCATCCATAGGTTATGTTGTTCTAAATCTCAACAACAGGCCACCCCTAAGCTGAGACTATGAGTCCACAAGGATATATAACCCTCTAGTTATCCACTCTCCACACAACAACCCCAAACCCAATTTCTACTCTTACATCAATTTCAATCCACCAACTCTCTCTTCCCGACAACCTACACAACCCAAAGAATGTACTTCCTTCACTATTCACATTCCCTTAAGTTGTACCATTTATTTATTAGGGCTTCCAATGCATTCGGTTGGATAAGAATATCTCATCTAGGTACTTCAGAAACTCTTAGTTGCTTCAAGGGTGCTCACAACAACCTTCACAAGGCTCTTGACCATTTCCTCAATAAGAAACGAACTACAGGATTACAGCCTATTTTACAGGCACAAAGGCCACATTTCTAGCATAAAAAATAGACAAAGAATGGCTTCACTCAAGCACAACATGGATGGTTCTCTTTCTAGCACTCAACTCTTCTTTTGATGCCCAAAATCTGCATGTAGAATTATCTCTATTTCCATACAAAATTCCTTCTTCTCTCTTACTTGCTTGACTCTCACTCTTCCCAAAGATGATTGTACTTCATCCCATGATCTCCAATAACTATGGGATGTGACCACCCACACCCACTATCTTACATGAGTTTAATCATTGGCCTTGGGAACAATCAACAACAAAATGAAAGGTTACACAATGATAATAATTTCAGGAATGTGGGTTGGATTAATACCCATAAATAAAATTCCAATTGGACCCCTCTCTCTTTTGGAATCATAGCCCCCCATAATTTTCATTCCTCTCATATCACAACCATCAATTATTACTTTTATTGATTATTTAAATGTTCATAATATACAATTTGGCCCTGGTCCATATTAATCAATATGGGCTCTTTGCCCCAAACATTTTGGCTCACCAGCCTAATTCACATTTATACAATTACCTTGTAATTGTGGGGAGTAAAACTAGGGATGTTACGTTCCCTCCCCTTATTTTTGCAATTTCCTAAGTGCACAACACCACCAGGTGTACATTCATTTTACAATTTCATCTCTCAGGCCATTAATCAACATAGAGGCTCTCTATCCCAACATCACATAGGAATTCCAAACTAAAATATAAATACATAGGCACTCTGGCCCAAAAAACCATAAATACATAGGATCTTCGGCCCCAAAACATAGATACATAAACCATTGGCATTCTACTACAACTATCCCTATTTCCACCATCTTTCTTCAACCAACCTAACCAACCCTAGGAATGTACCTCCTTCATTGCTCCTAGTCCATCAAGTTGTACCATTATTTTATCAGGGATGACCCAAAAAATTACTACAACAAAACAAGAAATTAGCACCTAAAATAACTCCATAATTTAGTGTATTTCAGTTCATGAATTGGACACCTTTTCCGATGCAAAAATGGGTGAAAAACAAGAATATTTATAATTGTGTCGGATTTAGTGTCAGAATTAGCGTCAGGAATAGCACTAGGTTTAGCATCAGGAATAGCGTTGGAATTAGTGCCAAGTGGTGCTTCCATTTTTTATTCTGATATTCCTTCCAATTTTTCTTCCAGTTTGGCTTCTCTTTTCGCTTCCACTTTTACATCCAAATTTTCTTCTGATATGGCTTCCAATTTTGCTTCCAGTTTGGATTCTAGTTTGGCTTCTAGTTTTATGTCTAGTTTTGCTTCTATTTTTTCTTCCCGTTTGGCTTCTAGCTTTGCTTCCCATTTTCTTCTATTTTTTCTTTTGGTTTGACTTCTAGTTTTTCTTTTGGTGTGGCTTCCAATTTGGCTTCCATTGTTGCTTCCTTTTTTGCTTCCAAAAATGCTTCTTGTTTTTCTTACAGTTATTAATTTAATATGTTTTATTTCAATTTAATTAGTTAAATATATCATGTCTCTTAAATAACATATATGATTATACAATAATTCATATAAATGCATTTGAAATATTTTATAGGATACCATTTATAAAGAATTTTTAGGGAAACAAACATCCATACAAATTAACAACATATTTATACTTATTAAATCTCCATCAAACTAGAATCTACAACATCCAATATATATAAAATAACAAGATAATTATTATAACATGATCATCATCTATAATTAAAACAAGTGAGTCAAATATCTATTATTTAAGTGAATTTGACAACATCCATCATGAGGAGTAAGTCAAAACCATCATATGTAATAAATATGCATCCAAAAATCATCAACCACTTTCAATATATAAAAATTGATGAGTCAATACTAATAACATCATCATCATATATAACTAAAAAAAGTGAAATTCAAATATGCCAATAGATCAATAACATGTGAAAATGATACACGTCCAACAGTCGACATAAGTCAAAATGATACATCATGTAAAAATGATATAAATAAAAATTAAAAATTATGTAAGACAAAATGATACAAGTCAATATGATA
>WSFP011353485.1:0-34697 GCA_009831015.1 Picea engelmannii | reverse complement strand
CAGTATCACTTGAAGTAACGTGTTCAACCCAAGCTTGAGTTGTGCCACAAAACTTATAACAATATAAGAAACATTCTCTTTTCAACACAACTTTAAGCATCATAAATAACTCACATAATTGTGCACACCAACATACTGATCAATCAACATGTGCATCCATCTAGGTTTCATGTGCCACTTCTATTTTCACTATGCGTGGGGTCTATTTCTCAAACACACACACAAATTCCAACCTCTTGGTGCACATAGGCTACAATCCTATGCACCGACCACTCAATCCTCTTCCATGATGACTCAACCAAAAATCACAAGTTTAAGTTAACAAGAGAAGCCACCATCAACTGACATACTTATGCACAACTACAAATATAGGCTATAAACACTATATTTACATGTACAAGAAACATTAAATAGAATAACAATAGATAATTATATGCAACAACATACAAGAATTAATCCATGTCGAACATAGACAAGAAATAACATAATAAATAAGAAAAGTACATAAAGAACACTTATCTTTTAAGAAAGTCACCAACTGCAGCCTTGACTCAAACATTCCTCCTAGCCATAGACATCGTTGCTCATAATCTTTCAGCAACAAGTCACCCCCGAGCTGGGGCTCCACTCCACTAGGGAAAAAGGGTTCCCAACGACAATCTAAGGTCTGGAACTCAACAAAATTGCTCAGTCATAAGTGTTCATTGCTACAACTAGCTCACAATCCCTCATTCCCTATGCACCTATCAAACCCAAAGAAGTATGCCCCTTCTCTACTCAACAGTCCTTCGGTTTCCCCCACTTCCCTTCCCAGGGTTACCAACAATAGGCCAGACAGAAAGTCTCTGAGCCATGTGACTAATGCTCAATGCACCAGGGAACCACTCTCAACAATACTCTCACCTAGAGAGTATTCTCACGGGTCTGACAACCACTTCACAACATTGAATCTCTCACCCAGGGAGATTGATTACAGTCTGTAAACTTGTATCCTCAACAATGACTCTAATTATAGCCCACAACCCCCTACAAGCTTCTCTGAACAGATAATGTAATAATCAAACTTTCCATACAGTTCAACCCCCTTCTGCCACTAGAGATTGCAACATGAAAAAATAATCATAATAAATAAATAATACCCAAAATACACTAAGGCCAAAAATATATATTGCATGCCTTCTACTTGACACTTGTCACCTTCAAAAGTAGCTTTAAGCCACTTGGTAATTGGTTCCCTACCCTCGTGAGCTGAGGATTAAAACATATCTGCATTACACTTTTTCCCCAAGACTTACGACTCACCCCCTTTTCCCTTTTTTGGTGGAGTAGGCCCTCCATCTCATGTCCGTCTGAGTCAGTCAGCACACATCGATGCAATATTATATTAATAATCATGATTATAATTACATGGATAGGCATGTTGTCCTATCTGCATCCAAGCTCACCAACCTCATAATCACATAGGCTCTCCGACCTCCATACATATGCATCCATTCCTGCGCACTAACCCAAGTGCGCGCAATGTGCGCACTTACCCAGGTGCATGCAACACATAAAATGTGCACACCCTGTCTTTGATAACCCATCTCAATGCACTACTTTGATGTGTGCAACATCAAAAATTAATGTTAACGACTCACTATCCTTCTACTTGACACTTGTCACCTTCAAAAGTAGCTTTAATCCACTTGGTAACCCATTCCCTACGCTCGGGAACTTAGGATAAAAACATATCCGCATTGCAATTTTTACCCAAGACTTACAACTCACCCTCTTTTCCCTTTTTCGGTGGAGTAGGCCCCCCATATATTTTATGTCTGAGTTAGTCAGCACACAACGATGACATATTATATTAATAATCATGATTATAATTACATGGATAGTCATGTTGGCATATCTTTGTCCAGGATCACCAGCCTCATAATCACACAGGCTCTTCGACCTCCATACATATCCATTCATTCCTGCACACTAACCCAAGTCTGTGCAACATAGTGCAATGTACGCACTTATCCAGGTGTGCACAACACATAAAATGTGCACACCCTGTCTTTGATAACCCATCTCCACGCACTACTATGATGTGTTCAACATCAAAACTTAATGCTAATGGATCACCAACCTTTTACTTGACACTTGTCACCTTCAAAAGTAGCTTTAAGCCACTTGGTAACCCATTCCCTACCCTCGAGAACTTAGGATAAAAACATATCCACATTACACTTTTTCCCCAAGACTTACGACTCACCCCCTTTTCCCTTTTTTGGTAGAGTAGGCCCCCAATCTCTTTTCTGTCTGAGTCACTCAGCGTGCAGTGATATTATATTAATAATCATGATTATTATTACATGGATAGGAATTTTGGCCTATCTGCATCTAGGCTCACCAACCTCATAATCACATAGGATCTCTGGCCTCCATATATATCCATTCATTCTCGCACACTAAATCAAGTGCGTGCAACATAGCGCAATGTGTGCACTTACCCAGGTGCCCGCAACACATAAAATGTGCACACCATGTCTTTGATAACCCATCTCCACGCACTACTCTGATGTGTGCAACATCAAAACTTAATGCTAATGACTCACCAGCCTAAATTCTCATACGTTTACACTTGGTACCAATCGTCTCACCATCCTATATGTACAATTACCAAGGGTTATGGATCAAGGATATTACAATGGAGATCAAAACACTGATTCTTCATGTGACTAACTCGATTGCAATGTTGGCACTTTGCATTCTGATTTTGAACTAGAACATGTGAATTTGAGACTTCTTGAAGGAATCCAACACTCTGGAACTGGATTGGTCGGGAGTAATTGGGAATACAAAAGGTAACTTCCTTTTCATATCCAAGTCTTGTTCTGTGCTTGTTTTTGCTGATTTTTTCCTATGGTATGATGATGGGCTTCGAAAGAGTATTTTCAACCTGATTATGTTGAACTTGAACAACTTCATCTTCATCTTCATATTCATCTAGAGTTGTCTTGTTGAGTTGATCCTTCACTAACCGTCGATCATCATCATCATCATCATTATAGAGAGGGTTGTTATGAACAAAAACTAGAATAGAACACTTCATTGACTGATGATTTTTGAGATAATTGATTTCATTATTCAATAGTTGGGATTGCAATTGTAACAAATGAATCCTTGTTTACAACTTCCTCTAGGCGAGTCTGTGTAGAAATGGGTGTGATACAACTTAGTTGAGGGAATTTCCTTTAGGCACTTGAATCCTTTTTTGCATGACTGGACTTTATATTTTAAAATAGTAGCATGTTGTCGGCCCATTTTTTGCATCCACTTACACTACATGATAAGATAGATACCTCAAACCTCTAATTTGATTTGAAATAAAAAATGAAGTCAGTTTTACAACAATCTAGTCATGACAGTCCATACATAGCACATGCATCACATATGGGTTGATGATATTTCCTTATGGGACACACATAATATATAGAGAATACAAAGAAGAGTAAAAGAGAGAGATGATACAAGAAGTCTGGAAATTGTTTATGGGGATAAACAGTAGCGAGGTTTTCTCTTCCCTGGAAAGATATGAAGTCGTGAAGGAACTTGTATATTTTAAACTTGTACAATTAATTATTGCAAATAGATTCTTAATAAATAAATAAAAATACAATGGCACACACACACACATCACACAAAGATTTTACCCTGGAAACCCAAAAGTGGGAAAACCAGTAACCTGTTTAGAGTCGCACCTGTAATCTTCTTTACTGATCATCTTTATTCATTTTTTACAATACAATATATGCAAAGGATTTTGTGGCATCGAAACCCCTAATCTATTGATCTGGATTATCAACAACCATAATTCCTTAATCGGAATTAGAAAACCATTGGAAAAAACCATGTGCTGAAAAAACACAAAAAATAGACGCAAAAAAACATCATTTTTTTTTCAGGGGCACCCCCTTACAACCCCCCCCAACCCTCCCTTGCTCCCATATCAATGTACATTACATAGGATCAATTTTGCAAAGAATATAAAACACACCCAACATTCTCCCACTTGTTGTTTTCTTTGCATATAGGGGGTTACAAGATCACATAGTCAACAATCTAGGGAAAAAATGCCCATAGATCCTCTACACCAAGATAACTTTTCAATCATCATAGATTTTGTTAATAAATATGCAAAATTCTCCAAAGTGTCCACCCTCTTTTCTTCAACCATGTCTCTCACAAAGTGATACTGAACATCAATATGCTTTGTCTTTGAATGATAAGTCGGGTTCTTCACCAGGAAGATTGCACTCTGACTATCACAATCTATCCTTATAGCTTGTTGTACCAACCCAATACCTACACAATATTTGTAACCATACTTATTCCTTGCTCGTATGAATGATTTCCATGTATTCAATGTCTGTAGTTGAGAGTGCCACTACAACCTATCTTTTTCTCATCCAACTGATTGCTCTTCCAAACAGGTTAAACATATACCCACTTGTAGATATTTTGCAATCTATATCTTCGACCTAGTCTGCACCAACAAACCCATGTATGTACAACACTCTATCAAATCTTGGTCTTCTTTGGTATCACAATCCATAACTAGTAGTTCCACGCAAATACCTAAAAACTGTCTTTACTGTTGTGCAATTCTCCTTCCCTGGTTTTGACATATACCTTCTCAAAAATCCCACTGCATGTGCAATGTCCAGTCTAGTACATACCATTGCATACATCAAACTTCCAGTCACACTCGCATATGAAACAAGATACATGTCCCCTTCCTCTTCCTATTTCTTGGGACACTGATCTACATGTAACTTTACACCTACAAGAACATGAACCTTGATCAGTTTACATTCTTGCATATTAAACCTTTGCAATATTGTCTTGAGATATTTCCTATGATTTAACTAGAGTTTCATGTTTGTACTATCTCTTCTAATTTCCATTCCTAAAATGAAATTTGCAGCACCAATATCCTTCATGTCAAACTTAGAGTACAACTTATTTTTCACATCCTAGATAATCTCCTTGTTGTTTCCTATCAACAACATATCATCCACATACAAGTCCAAATAAATAAGATGAGGATTGATTAATTTGAAATACACACAGTGATCTGCTTTTGTTTCTTTTGCTCGTTGTGAAACCAAGTCCCAACATATAAGTACAAAATTTTGGATATCACATCCTTGGTGATTTCTTTAACCCATGCATGGACTTTTTCAGCTTGCATACTATCTCTTTCTTTCCCTTCACATCAAAGCCTTATGGCCGCTTCATGTAGATTTTTTCTTCTAGATCCCCATGTAGGAATGTTGTCTTCACATCTATCCATTCTACTTAAAAAATAAAAAGCATCAACAACAGATAAAATAAATATAATTTAAGGTAACTTGGCAGCAGGAGAAAAAATCTCACCAAAGTCAATTCCCTCTACCTAGTAATAACCTTTTTCTACTAACCAAGCTTTGTATTTCTCCACTTTTCCTTCTGCATTCAACTTCTTCTTAAATACCCATTTGCTGCCAATGAGATTTCTTCGAGTAGGAAACTCCACTAGATCCCAAGCCTCATTCTTGTCCAAGGATACCATTTCTTCAACCATGGTCTTTTTCCACAGTTTTCCATCATTTAAATCCATTTTTCCCCTAACAATTCTAGGATCATCATCAATAATCGAAAAAGAAAAAAATGAACGAAAATCAGGTGGAGTATAACTTTCTAGTTGCCTTCTTTCCTGAACCGATCTCCTCAATAATGGAGTATGAGGATCTTCTTCTTTTGATTCATGTTCTTCTGTAGAGTCCGATTCATTATCCTTCAATTCAAACTCTGTTGTCAGTGGTTCTTCCTCCTTTGGTAGGACTTCTTATTTGACAACATATTTTTTTTCTCTAAATACCACTTCTCAACTATACACTACCTTTTTAGTTTCTAGATTCCAAAGCTTATAACCTTTTAGACCATCTTTATAACCAATAAAGATACACTTTTCAAATTTTTTTATCTATCTTACTCATGTTTTCCTTTGGAACATGAACATAGGCATCACGACCAAATACCCTGAGATGTGTGAGATAGGGTTTCCTACCAGTCCATACCTCATGTGGATTCTTGTCATCCAGTGCTGATGAGGGTGATCGATTGCCCATGTAACATGCAATACTCACTATCTCTTCCCAAAACTCTTGTCATAACCCGACACCATTGAGCATGCACCTTGCTTTTTCCATCAACGTCATGTTCATCCTTTCTACAACTCCATTCTCCTGAGGTGTATATGGAGTAGTATTATTCCTTTCTATACCGCACTTCTTACATAAATATTCAAATTCGTTTATGCAAAACTCTCCACCATTATTCGTCCTTAACACCTTAATTCTTTTCTCTATTTGATTCTCCACAAGAGCCTTAAGCTCTTTAAACCTGTCAAAGACTTCAAATTTATTCATGAGGAAATATATCCATGTATTCATCGAGAATTCATCTATAAATTAGACATATTACACAAAATTTCCCAATGATAGAACCGACACAGGTCCAAACACATCACTGGGCACCAACTGTAAAATTCTCTTTGCCCTCGTTGCACCAAAGGGGAATCTTACCCGATTTTGATTCCCATATATGCAATGTTCACATAAGTCAAAATCCACAGAGAAGTTAGAAATACCTTCAACTATACCTTTACCATGTAGTACTTGAAGGCCTTTCTCTTCGATATGCCCTAGTCTTCGATGCCACAACATAGTATTTTCTCTAGAGATTGTAGGAGTTTTTTCTTCTTTAACTCCAATCTTGGGAACATCGAAACTATTGCACCCATCACTAATAGTGCTTCCTTGCAGCTTATATAGATTTCCAAAATTAACTCCCTTCAGCAACACCATTGCTCCTCAAACCATCATGCATGTTTCTTTCTCAAACATTATTTTTACCCTTGCATTGTCAATTTTGCTAACAAAAAACAAATTTCTAGCCAATCCTAGTATGTGCATAACACCAGGGAGTGTTCTAATACTTCCATCCATGAGCTTCAACTTGAATTTTCCTCCTCCTATGATTTTGGTTGTCGAGTCATCACCTAGGAAAACATCACCTCCATCATACATTTCATATTTTCAAAACCACTCCCTGTGATGAGTCATATGAAAGGATGCACCTAAGTCAACCAACCATGCCTCATGATCTACATGTGTTCTTGAAGAAGCTAGTACACTTCCCCTCCTTGAACTTCCACAAAGGTTTTTTCTTCTTTAGAAGGATCATGTTCATATCCCTTCCCTCTCTCAACACTTTTGGATCTACATTGCTTCTCATAGTGCCCTTCTTTTCCACATCTCCAACATACCTTTACAAATTTTCCCAGAGATTCAATTCTTCCCTTTGATTTAGATCTCCCACTTGAAGACTTAGATCTGTTTCTTTCATGGGAGCATCCTCTTGCAAATAATGCATCTTTTCTCTGTCCTTCCATGTTATTCCATCTCATCTCCTTTGACAAAAAGGATGAGACAACATCATCGAAACTTAAAGTATTTGTATTAATACCTATGTCCACAACCAACTATCCCATAAGTTTGGTAAAGAGCACAATAAAATTATACACTTATCTTCATCAAAAGTCTTAATATCAACATATAATAGTTGACTTACCACAGTATTGAATGAATTCAAATTCTCTCTCACCTAGTCCCCATCTTTCATCCTCAGGTTATACAACTTATTCCATAGGAACCTTTTGTTTACCAGGGACTTTGACTGATACAAAGCCCTTAAATTATCCCACAATTCCTTTGATGTAGCTTCCCTTGAGACATTTAGTAATACTAAATATGAAAGACACGACCAGATTGTGCTCTTCGCCTTTCGATCCAATTTTTCCCAGTCTTATGTTAACGTTCCTATAGGTGCAGTACCTGGATCCACAATGATCCACTAATCTTTGTCCACCAACAGATCTTCCATCTTGAGCTTCCACAACTCAAAACTTTGCCCATTAATTTTTTTTTATCTCTATTTTTGAACTTCTCGCCCTTTATTTTCACCTAAAGAATCAATATCACAGATCTCCCACTGTAACAAGGTTTATCACAGACCTGAGCCAAACCATTAGCCACAAAGATGCCCCCTTGAAGCCAATAAAAACTCTGATACCAAATGTAGATTTTAACCTTGTACAATTAATTACTGCAAATAGATTCTTAATAAAAACAAAAAATATACAATGACACATACACATACACAGATTACACATAGATTTTACCTTGGAAACCCAAAACCGGGAAAACCAACAACTTGTTTAGAGCTGCACTTCTATTTTTCTTTATTAATCATCTTTCTTCATTGTTTACAATACACTATATACATAGGATCTCATGGCATCCAAACCCCTAATCCATTGACCCAAAATAGTCAACAACCCTAATTCCTTAACCAGAATTAGAAAACCATCGGCGAAAACCATGTGCCAAAAAAATGCCAAAATTGAACGCAAAAAAATGCATTTTTTTTTTTCCAGGGACTATAGGCCCTCCCCCCCTTCTCCCATATCAGTGTACAATACATAGGATCAATTTTGCAAAGAACATAGCAAATACCCAACATAACTGAGTGCATATTCATAGTCTATTTTTTCCATTACAATGAAATGGACACAACCAATGTACTTCCATACACATGTATGATATTTCATGCAAACAATTGTCCACAGATTTATGCACCTCGAGGGATAGAACTATGATATAATATAATAGCTATGAACTTATTAGTGTTACATAAATTAAATATGTGTTTTTATTGATTAAGAGTTCTATTTACTTTAGTGGAACTATATTCTTATGTGTAGCAAATAAAATCACAATTTAGAAAAAAAAATTGTGCAGAAATAATTTCGTAAAGTGATTATCACAACACTAAAAATGTTATCTTTCAATTGTAACCAAAGATCATGAAACACATTTTGTGTTCGATTTCACAGTGTATTATTTTGCAACGGTATGAAAGATGATATGTCAATGCATGCATTTGAGTGGATTTTTGTTACAAGGAAGCATGGCACTACAATTTAGTTTATAGTATATCTTTAATCTCGCATTAGCATGCAATTCAACCATGAGATCATACTTATATGAATTATATTGATTGGATAATATAATCATTGTATGGATGAATTGATCAATAAAACCCTGTAATATAAATATATTATTTAACAAATATTATAATAACCAATATATCTCTATTAATTATTTTTTTAAATAAATTTAAAAAAAATTAAAATTTATGCTTGGCATCTTTTCATTTCTTTTGTTTCTAGTTACAACATTTCCTTTGTGGTTCCATCAGTCAATAGCTTCACCGTCTTTGTACCAATATTTGTGTTTTTCATGAACATATGTAGATGTGCACTATGCATGTGTAGCATGAGAAAATAAATACAAGGATTTGTATGTGAGGGCATTGACTCAGGCAGATTTGATTTGTTTCATGTAAGCATACATAATACAAAAACAAATGTGAAAAAATAATCTATATTTTAATTACATCGAAGGCGTTATTTGAAGGGGATGTTCACCTCAAGCCTTTGTCACGTGTCCAATTTTCCAGCCTATATAATATTTCCACGTGTCTTTTTCACCCCTAGTTTTCCAAAACCTTGTCGCCAATCTTCTGGTTTCTCCATTGCCTCCTTTGCATCTATTGCATCACTGCCTCTTTTCCCTCTTAGTATCTACTTCTTATTCATTCAAAATACCAGGAAAATGAATGACAAATCTCTCTGCTACAAATCATTTCATTGTTCAATCAGAGAACAATGAATTTATGTTTGTAGGATTTGAAATAATGTGTAATAGTGACACCATGAGAATGAGAGAGTCCATGGCTAAGTAAGAAGAAGAATTATAACGTTGTCAATGATGGGAAGAGAGGATCCCAGAAATCCCAAAGAAAAGAAACCACAAGCCCTATGATTTATGATTGGCCAATCTTTCATTTAATCACGGATATTATAATGATTGTTTGTAATCTCAATTATATTTGTGTTTGTGTTGGGAATGATCATATAACAAGGTGAATTATGTAGTGATGATAGATGTTCTGAATTGTAACATTGTATGGTAGTCATTACTTCCTTGGAAAGATGAGAAATAATGACTGAAGATAATTTATTTTCTGTCTACGGGGGCACTGCTAATTTCCCATGCATTGATAATGATGAGCATCTTCTCACGGGGAATACAAATCCAAGTTGTACAAAGATTTTGTAGACTTTGTTCCAGGTCGATGCAAATATATTTTTGTAAATAGTTTTAGGTTTAAAGTTTGTTTAATGCCGATCCATCTGTGCAGGTTTTTATGTGAGCGAAGGAGACAAATCACAAGTTTATAGCATATGGAATCTTCTTGTCAATTGGATAAATGTTATAACTCCATCTTCCTAGCAAAGGATCTCATCTAGTTTTGTATGTATAACGTTATGTATATAAGAAAACCTTTATTTTTGAGAAATGAGTGATGTGCTATGATGACCAAATGGTTCATAATAAGAAGCCTATGAATGTGAGTATAGATTATATTTTGTGCTTGAGGATTTAAGTGTGAATTGTTTAATTTTTCTGGTAACAAGTCAATTATGTATTTTCTAGTGTATTATTACCTTCAAGAAAGTCTTTTCCATCCTCCTTTTTCTATCTTCAAGTTCCTAATCCATTGTTGGTTTAGATTTGATGTATATACTTTTTAAGTATAATGACAATGTTTTTAACTCTATACAGAGTGTGGGTATCTTTATGATGTGTAGGACAATAAATTATTGAAACCAACACTATACTTTAATATAATGGTGGTTCATTTTACTTTACACAGAGTGGGGTAATGGGGTAATTTTACTTAAATATAATGGCGATGCCTTTTTCATACATGTTTGTTTAAAAGTTTGATTAATCGTATCTGCACTCGTTATGATCCTTTGTCTGCATCAACTACAAGCTCGCTACATGTTCGTCATCTATGTTTATTATGTCATTGTATATTTCCCATCACATTAAATCTCTAGGGAAAATGACACAATGACACCGTCAATCCATTGTCCAAATGCCTTGACCTCAAATTGATTTACTTGGCCTCCAATATCTTCTCTATTTCTAGTGGCATTTTCATTCATACACGTCTCTTGATGCTCAAAGATCTTCAAGCATGTACTTGTTTTTAAATAAGGATGATGGTGGCTCATGAAGAGAGGTTATGAAGCCAGAAGAAAAGGACATCAGTGTCAAGGGGTGAGTGTTAAGGGTTCTTATCCAAGTAAATTAGTATTTAATTTTCTTCGCTAAGGTCCCATGGATTATGTCTTGAGAAAATTTTATATCCAGGGATTGCATATTCGACTAGAGAAACATCTTTAATCTTCTTTGTAAGTTCATACACCTTTGAAGTGTTGCAAGAGTGATCACCACATTTTGGAGCCTTGTGGGGTTGTGGTTCAATCTGCGTTGGAGCAGAAGAAGAAACATCATGAGAAGTGGAGATAGGAATGGGGATTTGGGGGGCCCTGCAACCTTAGATCATGGGCTTCTTATTTTGCAACTCCTCTGGAAGCATTTTTATTAATAGGAGGCTATGTAGAAGAAGAAGATGGGATGTTATTTCCTGAAAATCAACAACAACACCTTTTAGTCATTGTTGCTACAGATAGCTATGTTGAAACTTCACTATAACTATGTGAGAAGAGGAAATTGAAGGTAGAACTGGAGAAAAGGACTCCAATAATAGTCAATCACTCACTTCAACTTGTTACAACCACTTCACTAAATCATGTTTTATATACAATACAAGGCATCCAAGGCTTCATTATGCATTCCTATTATGGTTCAACTATCTAAGATTCAATATGCAAAGTTAAAGTGAAAGTTCTGAATTCATTCCATATGTTTGACCAAATCCTTTACGTGTTATTCTAATTTTTTTTTTCTCATTTAAATGAAATAATCCAATTTAATAAAAAACCATCATTATTATACAACAACCCGGGTTTCATTTCCTTAAGTCCCCATTATCAAAGATTCTATGTACAAAACTGAAATGGAAGATCATTATTATACAATAGCTTGGGTTTCATAACCCATTTATTTAAGCTCCAATTATCAAGGATTCTCTTTGCACAACTAAAATGAAAGTTCTGAATTCCTTGTTTAAATTGGGCCACATGAAAGTAAAAATTATACGTTTTGCTTTTAAATTTTATACAATTTAATAAAAATTAACATTGTTATAATTAGATATACAATGTATAAAACAATGCCTTAGTTTCACCATTCTATACGCAACACGAAGTGCAACTTCCCAATGCATTCCACGAGTTTACCATGATCTAATGAACGTGAAAATTATCCTCGACGAATTATCCTTCACGTACAATCATGTATATTTTTTAGTTTTTAGCTACATGAACATTATAATTTGATCACAAAACTTCATTATCATATGTAATTTAATATTTCTTTTGATTTCCTTTAAATTTGTTTAGAGGGACTGTGAATGCAATTTGTTAAAAAATGTTTTAGATAACCAGGTCTTGTTTACATATAATCATATTACTAAATTGTATTAATAAAAAATAAGTCTCTAACCATAAATAATGTAAATTTTTTTATTTAAAAAAGCATGCGTTGTTATAAGAACAATTCTTTTTGTACCCTATGGTACGATGGGTTTCAATTCTAAGACATTCTTTATGGTTTTACTTGAGAATTTCCTTCCCTATATGTTCTGGGTGGGTTTATTTGAGAATTCTACATCTTGCCAAATTCATTAATTAAGACAAATTGTATGCATGATCCATGTGATAATCCCCATAATGACACCTTTTCAGGGTCAATTATCATCATATTTGGTGTGACTCTACTATTAAAAAACAATGGGTCGTAAGATTTTGTGAGGGTATACCTTGTAAGGTTAGGAACAACACTCGAATGTCATGAGGCAATGATGAATGATTGTGTTGGGATTCATTGGTACTTGCACTTGTACCAAATATCATATAAAATCATATTAACTATGGTGGTAGCTACCACAACAATAATGGGTATCTCAACAATTGAGGTATGTATACATCCACACCCAAATGGGAAATTCCTTTCTTTGTGGCCAAAATGTTGTAATTTAAAGCTTTTATTTTTATGTTAATGAAATCTTTGTTGTATGTAGTGTAAAGATGAGATTTATTTGTAAATGTGATAACTTCTATGGATGTACATGGTGGGAGGGGCACGTTAATACCTTTTTCCGAGATTTTATTTATTATCTTGTTATGGAACATGAGAGCACACTCATATTGAAAACATATATTTTCTCTGTGGGTGAATGCATAATTTGTTGATTATTCAACCAACCTCTTGTTTGCAGAAAACACTTATAGTGGTTGCACGCGTTGATTGCCACCATTTAAATTTTTCCCAAGAATTTGTCCCAATCTAACTTCCCATCTACCACATTTGTGCAAGGTCACACCTATAAACTTTGAATTTCCTTTAGGAAATATGGTACTTTAACGAGTAAGGACATAAGCAAATTATTCATTTGTGAGTTTACTCGTGTGGATCAGAATAACCATATTTATTCAATGAAAAATATTTAACTCCAATAGAAAAGAATACGCATGCAATGGAAATATTCTTTCTTTGCCTACTTCATATCATCATAATCATTGATGTTAAAATTTATATGAGTGTCTACACCTTTGAATTTGATGGTTTCCTTGTCATATGGCTTGCGAGAAATGGAAGAAAAGTATTCATACATATAAATCTATATCATATAATTTGAAGTGGAAAGTGTAAAAATTGGCATTTATTGTAGAGATTAATAAAGCACAAACCAAAATTATATAAAAGTTAACAATTCAAGCAATATAAAGGATTTACCTTGCAATTGCATGGGTAGTGTCAAATCCACCTTTAATTTATGATAAGAAAATGTCATCCTAGAATTTTAGGATGTTCATATTTAATAAATGATTGCCTAATAAGAGAAATATTGTACATAATATTTTAGTGAGGGAAGGGAATAACCATTAAGATGAAAAAAAAAATCCATACTTAGCTCTACAAAAGTGTATGAAACTACTCAGTAATGTTGCATGTTTAATAAAATATTTAGAATTATAACTGAGAATTGGGGGTCTCCCTCCACTTATGCCTGTGTTGTATGAAGTAACACAAATAGTAAGGAGAATATATTTATGTTCAATATGGTGCAATATTGATGCTAATTTATTACCATTATTAGCATCAATATTGTTCAATAATAAATTAGCCCCACAATCTAGTAACCATTTATTGATGCTAATGAAGAATGGTTACCGGATTATAGGGCTTCACATCACATGTGTACACATACGAGTTGTTTTTCATCTTAGAAAGTTTTTAGTGGTGGTACTGTTCTCATGGGAAACAATGTTTCTTGTAAGAATGTTGGGGTTGGGAGCATTAATATTAAAATGTTTGAAGATATTGTTAGAACACTAACATAGGTTAGACATGTACTTGAACTTAAAAATAACTTCATTTATTTGGGAGTTTTGGATTCTGAAGGTTACAAGTTTACATGTCAAGGTGGAGCATTGGAAGTGTCCAAGGGCATCTTGGTGGTTATGAAGGCTACAAAGATTGGAAACCTTTACAAACTAGAAGGAAGCACTCAAGTAAATGAAGCAACGACAACATTAGAGGAAGAAAATGAGTATGCACGTTTATGGCATCAACAACTGGGTCATATGAGTGAAAAATGACTAAAGGTATTGATAAACCACAAGTTACTTCCAAATGTGAAATCCTTGAATTTGAATTTCTACAAATATTTTATTTTTTGGGAAGTAGTGTAGAGAGAAGTTTAAATTAGGAAGTCATATAAATAAAGGTGTTCTTGATTATATTCGTTCATATGTGTGGGGGCCATCCCCTACAGTTTCTTTTGGAGGATCATCATATTTTGTAACATTTATAGATGATTACTCTAGAAAGGTGTGGGTCTATGTTATAAAGAGAGAACTTGACGTGTTTAATGTATTTAAACATTTTAGAGTTTTGGTTGAAAAGGAAACTAGCATGATAATCAAATGTTTGAGAACAAATAACGAAGGTGAGTTCACATCCTTGGAATTTGAGAAATTTTTACAAGGAAGTCGAGATTAGAAGGCATAAAAACACGGTATACACTCGTCAACAAAATGGTGTGGCATAACGCATGAACAAGAAGCTTCTAGATAAAGCGAGAATGCTCGGTAATACCAATTTACAACAAGAGTTGTGGGTAGAAGCAGTCACTAGTGCTTGTTATTTGGTAAACCAGTCACCTTTAGTTGCAATAGATTGTAAAATTCCTGAAGAGGTATGGACATGTCACCCTTGTTATTACTCAAATTTGAAAATATTTGGTTGTGATGTTTATTCCCTTGTTCCTAAAGATCAACGTTCAAAGTTAGTCTCCAAATCAAATAAGTACATTTTTGTTGGTTATGATGACGTAGTTAAAGGATATAGATTGTGGGATCCTAATTCCCACAAAATCATCATTAGCAGGGATGTAGTGTTTGATGAATTCCCTCTCATAAAATTAGATGTTGAAAAGGTTGAAGTGAAACAAGAACATGTACAACAACATTGGGAAATTCAGTTGGAGACTCATCCATCTACATAAATAAGAAAGAAAGAAGAAGCTTCTGAAGAAGAAGAAGAAGACATGGGAACACCAAAACCAACCTTAAGGAGATCTACACGAGACATAAATCCTTCTAAGAGGTATGAAGATTATGTTTCATTTGTTGCATTGATTACTAATGATGGGGAACCTTCTTGTTATCAAGAAGTAATGGATGATGTTGAAAGTGCCAAATGGAAAATAGCCATGGAAGAAGAAATGGATTCCCTGGAGAAGAACAAAACATGGGACTTGGTAGAACTTCCTAAGGATAGAAGAGTGGTTGGGTGCAAGTGGGTATACAAATTGTAGAACGGTGTTGATGGAAGAAATGAAAGATATAAAGCTATACTTGTTGCAAAAGGGTATTCCCAAATGGAAGGTATTGGTTTCCATGAATTATTTTCACCAGTTATTAATCCTTTTTCTATTCGTGCTATGTTAGCACTAGTTTCTTTATCTAATCTTGAGTCAGAGTAGTTAGATGTTAAAACAATATTTTTGCATGGATAATTGGATGAGGAGATATATATGGAACAACCAGAAGTTTTTGTTCAATATTGCAAGAGAAAATTTGTTTGCAAGCTCAACAAGTCATTGTATGGCCTGAATTAGTCTCCCATGTAATGGTACAAGAAGTTTGATTCCTTCATGGTGAGTCAAAATTTTACTAGAAGTGAGTATGATCATTGTGTTTACTTCAAAAGTTTCAATGGAATATTCATTATCTTAGTGTTATATGTTGACGATGTGCTTTTGGATAGAAAAAGCATGGTTGAGATCAACGGGTTAAAGGCTTAGTTGGATAGGACTTTTATATGAAGGATCTAGGAGCAACAAAATGAATTTTGGGCATGGAAATACATAGAGACAGGAAAAATGACAAGCTTTGGTTATCGTGACAAAAGTATGTGAAGAAAATACTCATGAAGTTCGGTATGAATACTGTGAAACCTATGAATGTCCCTTTGGATCCCCATTTTAAAATTTCTTGAGAATTATGTCCTAGTAGTAAAGAAGAAAATGATTATATGTCTTGTGTACCTTATGCAAATGCAGTAGGATGCTTAATGTATGTGATGGTATGTACTAGATCATATATTTCACATGCAGTTGGTGTTGTTAGTAGAGATATGGAAAATCCAAGTAGATAACATTGGGTAGCAGTGAAATGAGTGCTTCAATATCTAAGAGGCACAAGCAATTGTTGCCTCACCTTTGATGGTTGTAATGATACAATATGTGGTTATGTTGATTCATATTTTATAGATGATTTGGATAAGAGGAGGTCTACTTCAGGTTATGTCTTTACCCTTGCAGGAGGATCCATTAGTTGGATGTTAAAGCTTCAAGAAACAATTTCTTTGTCCACTACCGAGAAAAATATATTGTTGTCTCACATGCGTGCAAAGAGGCAATATGGTTAAAGGGTCTTTTGGGTGAGCTTGGAAGGGTGCATGAGCATGTGTGTATATTATATGATAGTCAAAGTGCTATCCATTTGGCCACAAATCCAACTTATCACAACAAGACTAAGCATATTGATGTCAAGTACCATTTTGTGAGATAGGTTGTTGATGGAGGTGGAGTAGCTCTTAAGAAAGTCCATACCCATAAAAATTGTGCAGACATGTTTACAAAACCAATGTTGTTAGAGAAGTTGTTGTGGAGTTTGGCTTCTCTTGGCTTGTATAAAAGTGATGATTAAATTTGTTGGAAAATATCAGGAAATTGTTGTCAAGGTGGAGATTCTTGGATAGTGACAACTCAACTCGACGGTTTCAACTTGATGATTACACTCTCTTTCGATTACCAAACGATTGACATTCTGTCTCCCTGCATATGTTGATTGTAGTCTAGTTAAAATGATTAGCCCGAGAGGTGTTCAAAAAGTAGATTGTAATCGTGTTTCTTCACTGTTTTATGACAAAACAATAAATATATATGCCCCCCTTTTATTTTGTTGCCTAGTGCGCAATATGCTCTATTTTTCTCTGCGCATTAACTCACTGTTTGCAAAAAAAGTTTTTTTTACTGTTTTGTAGATTCTTTTATAATCAACAAAACCTTCTACAAAATAGGGTCTTGAAATGTAAAATACCATTTTCTATTCATAATTACATCTATTTTGATCCTCTATTGGTACTTGAAATATATACTCTTTTCACATATACAAAAGAAATGACTATATATATATATATGATAAATGTAAAGAGTCAAAACATATATAAAATGAAATGATAAGAGTGAATAAAAACATATATAAAATGGTAAGAGTGAGTATTATTTCTTCATATTTATGGGAATTAGTTTGAAAGAGAAAAAAAAAGAAAACAACTTTACTAATTTCTAGGTGAAAGAATTCTGAACTTATCTCAGTTTCTTAAAGTTACTTGACTTGAGGAATATGAAAGACACTCTCTTTAGGAGTCCAAAAGAGGTCTTGGAATAAGAATCCAACAGGAAACATCATTGTACTTATACATGTATCATTTTAATGCAATTTAATTTTATCTTTATTAGTCCAATTAGTCCAAGGCGTTTTCATTCTCCTAAAAAAACGTAAAAACGCCTCTACCTGTTAGTCCGGCCCTCTGATCAATGCGTAAAACCTAGTCTGTATGCCAAATGCTCCACGCCGGACGTGAACCCTAATTTTGGGCCGCAACCCTAAATTTCGGGTTTTGAGCTTGGTGACAGTCATCGGAAAGATCATGATGATAAGATTCCATATATGGGCTCTATTTTGAGAAAGAATTTAAGGCGAGGAAGGGGAAATTTTGACACCCCAACAACCTAAGGAAGGGTTAGGGGGTTGGGTGTGTTACAAATAACCTATGGTTTCTTGGAGGGATTTCAATAGTATTTTGTGAATCATTAGAAACATGCTCTACTTGCCTTCATATAAATTTTCATGTATCCTAAGTATTATTTGAATTTGATTCCAATTTGGAGGAGGCCACATATGAGATAATTGGCTATGATATCAATTGATTATCTAGATAAGTTGGGTGATAGATAATCATCTTCTTGGAGGTGCCCATCCATTGTTGACTATGTCAAATATTTTAAACAATTGTTAATGATGATTAGAACATTAAGGAAATAGTGGCATCATGGCTAAGCCATATGCCACTAGTGTTAGAGAAAAGTTAGGTTTTTTAGTTCCTCTTCCAACTATATTTAGTATTTCTCTTAATGTATTTTAGCATGTAATTAAATAGTTTTTTTGGCTTCTTCTCAAGGAAGTTCATGTAGTTTGTGTTTTATAAGGGAATGCATTAGCATATGGAATTCTGACAAAAACCTATTTGATATAGAAAGAGAATAAATTTGATCAAAACAACTATATTTGCAATGTGTTGTACCCTATAAATCTCTCCATAGAGAAGCAAGTGCTTCTATTTAATTTTTTAGTTTATAACATGATAGTTTCTAACTCTCTTTACCTTGCAAAATCTAACTTTGTTTCTTTATTGTATGAGAGAAAATATACTCAGTTTTTTTACTTCAATAGGGTACTTTATTATCTTCTTCATCAATTATTTATTTTTTTATTATCTTTCACTTGATACTAAAGCCAATATTGTAAGAAGTTTTTGTGTAGAATTTGTAAGGAAGAATGGCCAATGGAAACTTTCCCTTTCAGATTTCGTAGTTTGCATGAGAAAATTATGAATATTGGAGCATAAAAATAAAGACCCATTTGATGTCTTGAGATCTCTAAGCGTTGTTGGAAACTGGGTTTGTTGAACCTACATATCAAAGTGCCTTAAATGATTTTATTGTAGATCAATGAAATTATCTAAAAGATAATTGGGCCCTATTTACTATACAATCTATGTTGGATGTGTGAATCTTCCCTTGAATTTCTATTGTGAAAAAATCAAAGGATGCTTGGGACACCTTGCAAGTTGTCTACAAACGAATGAACAAAATAAAATTGGTAAGGCTTCAAACTCTCATAAGGGAATTTGAAATTTAAACATGAAACAAAGTTAATTATATTTAATATTTTATCACTAGTTCCCAAGATATTGTGAATGGACTAAGGTCTCAAGGGGAATATGTCATTGAATAGAGAATTGTGGAGAAGATATTAATATCTCTTCTTTCAAAGTACAATCCAGTAGCCACAACCATTGAAGAAAGTAAAAAATTCACCACATTTAAAGTGGTTAAGCTGCTAGGATATTTGCAATCAGATGAGGAGAGTATGCTATGGAGAACTTCATGCAAACATTTCAATGTTTGTTAAAATTGATGAGAAAACTACAATCCTTCCTCATCAACAAAAAAGACATAGGGGGGACCTTCCACCAACAATGGACATGGAAGAGATAGAGGAAGAGTGAGGAGTTATTTAGACCACATAAATATGCAATGCAAGTATTGCAAATTTTTTGGGCACTAAGAGTTTGAGTGTAGGAAGAATAAATATGACTTGAATAGATCAAGGGCCAACTATAATAAGAAATCTATTGTTCATTGTGAACACTCCATATTCTTCACATGTGGTCTAGCCAAAGGATATAATTATGTATGGTTTCTGGATAGTTGTTGATCAAATCATATTACTAGAAATCATTTTCTCTTTGACAAGATAAATGAATTTGTTAGAAGCTAAGTGAAATTTGGCAATGACAAAGAGGTTGACTTGATGGGAAAAGGTTCCCTTCTATAAATTCCAAGCAATGATAAACAACATATATTTAGGATGTACTACATGTACTAAAACAAAATATTTAAGTGTGGGGTGGCTCATTAACAAAAATTACAGGATTGTTTACGAAGATATTTGTTGTATAATTTTTGATAAATCTGATAATTATCAGCTTGTGGAAAAGGTTCCAATGATAGAAAAAAGGTGTTTCCTTTGAAGATTTTATTTGACCCTATGCATGTCCTCAAAGAAACCATAGATGATTCATGGTTATGACACAACTGCTACGGAAATTTGATTTTTCAAGGGTTAAGCTTACTTTAGAAGAAGCAAATTGTGAATGAAATTTTGGTAATGCAAACAAGAAAAGAAATTTCCCCATATTGTGCACTTGGCAAGAAACACCAAAATAGTTTTCTATCCAACAAGTCATGGATTACAAAATTTCCTCTTGAGCTTCTACATGTTAACATCTATGGCCCTATGAAAACTCCATATTTGAGTAAGAATGTTTACTTTTGACCTTTATTGATGATTTCTATTGCCACATATGGATTTATTTTCTGAAACATAAATAAAAAGAATTCAAAAAATTTCAACACTTCAAAATAATGGATGAAAAGAAAAGTGGGTACTATACAAAGGTCCTCAAAACAAATAGAGGGGGATAGTTGGCTCAAAAGTATTCTCTAATTTTTGTAGAAATTACAAAATAATGGATGAAAAGAAAAGTGGGTACTATACAAAGGTCCTCAAAGCAAATAGAGGGGGATAATTGGCTCAAAAGTATTCTCTAATTTTTGTAGAAATTACAATTGATATTTTCCTACAACCCCCAACAAAATGATATGGAATAAAGGAAGAATCATACCATTATGGAAATGGCACAAATCATTTTAAAGGAAAAAAAGTGTTCCTAATAGTGATTGGAAAAATAAATGGAAACCATGAAATACATTTTAAATTGTTGTCCCACTTGGCCAGTAAAAAAATATCACTCCAAAGGAATCCTAGAGTGGTCATAAGCCTCCTATAAGTCATTTTAAAGTTTTCAGCTATGTGGCATATGAACATATCCCATATTACAAGCAGAAGAAATTGGATGCAAAATCCTACGCTTATATATTTATGGTATATTTTGAAGAACTATATTTTATAATCCTTTAACCATGCAATTGTTTGAAATCCAAGATGTATTGTTCAATAAAGAGGGAGTATGGTATTAGAAAAAAAGGATAACAACAAAAAAAACCAATCATTGTGCAAATAGATGATATAATCTCCACTCCTCCTCCTCCTGCAAGTTTTAGTGAAATCTTATTTTCAACTAACAACACAAGTTATGGGGGCATTACTCTACTCCAAGCCCCATTTGAAGTCCAATATCAATCTCGAGTCCTCCAAGAAAGCTAAGGCACCTCACCAAGACATATTACAAAAATTCCAATTAGTTTATTTATTTTTCTTTATTTTGAACTTATTTTATTTGAAGAAGCAACATAATAAAAAGGTGTGGTTGATGCTTTGAATGAAGAGATAGAAGCAATTCATAGAAATAATACATGGGAATTAGTTCAACTTCCAAAAGATAAATAAGAAATTGGTGTCAATTGGATCTATAAATTAAAACATCATCAATATGGTTTTTTACATCGACACAAGGAAAGTCTTATTGCCAAGGGTTTTGTACAAAAACCAATAATAGATTATTCTGAAACCTTCACTTTAGTGGTAAGTTTTGATGCCATGAAGACTATGTTGGAAATCGCAATAAAATAAAATGGACTATATCTCAAATGGATGTAAAATACACCTTTCTAAATGGATATATAGATAATTAAGTCTACATGGAACAACTAGTAGGCTTTGAAATCAAAGGCAAAGTACTATTCATTTACAAGTTAAAGAAACCCATGTATGGATTTAAGCAAGCTCCTCACACTTGGTATGCAAGCATTGTTAGTTATTTCTTGAAGAATGGTTTTAGTAGAAGAAACTCAAATCAAAACTTATATATAAAATGCACTAGAAATTAAATACTTATTTTTATCATTTATGCTGATGATCTAATTTATATAAGTAATAATAAAAATTTAATGGATAAATTTAATGTGGCGATGACATAGGAATTTGAAATGACATATTTGGGGAAGATACATTATTCTCTTGATGTGGAAATGTAGTAGTAATGAGAGATAATATTTATTTCTCAATCTAGGTATACAAAACAATTATTGGAGAAGTTTGGTATGAAGGCATACAAGGTTGTTGCAACTCCCTCAACATTTGGTGAGAAATTAATTAAGGAAGATGAAAGCCCCAAATTGAATGCTACTTTGTACAAAGTCTTGGTCAAGAGTCTAATTTATCTCACTAAAAACAGGACCAAACATTATGTATGCAATAAGTTCAATATCTCGAGTTTATGGTATAAATTAATCTTCCATTGACAAGCTTGAGCCAATAGGTTACATAGATTTAGAATGGGTCAGTTCATTGGATGATCGAAAATCAACTCTAGGTTATTCATTCTTCTTGTATTTGGAGTTTTTTCTTGGTGTTTCAAGAAGTAGACCACTGGGAGTGGTACCTAAAGTTTTGGTATAAATTATTTTTCCATTGACAAGCTTGAGCTAGTAGGTTACATAGAATCAGATTGGGTTGATTCGTTGGATGATTGAAAATCAACTCTAGGTTATGTTTTCTTTCTTGGGTCTAGAGACATATCTTAGTGTATCCAAAAGAAAACTACCATGTATTTATCTTTTGCAAATGTTGAATACATAACTACCATAGTAACAAATTGTCAAGCAATCTAGCTTAGAAGGATCTTGCAAGATCTATAATTATGACAAGAACATCCAACTATTATCAATTATGAAACCACCACCACCATTATAATGACAAAGAACCTTGTGTTTAATGTTAGAACAAAACACATTGAAAGCTACCATCATTATATCAAACACTGAGTACAAGATGGATAAGTGTGGTTACAATTTTTCCCAACATCTAAGTAAGTTGTTGATATCTTCACCAAATCCCTTCCAAAGGAATGATTTGTAGAGTTGTTAAGAAAATTAGGAATGATTCACTTACTCATTATGAGGGAGAATGAAAGAACCATTAATTCATATGACTAATGGAATAATGGTGTGATGACTAATCCCTAAGCCAATAATAATAGAGAAATTAAAGGTTTTTTAGTTCCACTTCCATCTATATTTAGTCTCTATGTTAAGTTGTTTTTAACATGCAATTAAATTGTTTTACCTCTTCCTCTCAAGGAAGTTCATGTGGTTTTTGTTTTATATGGGAATATATTAGCATATGGAATTGTGAAAAAACCCTTTGTTGAAGAAATGTTGTAGGTTTTCTAAGAGCTACTATTGTACCCTATAAATATCTACACATAGAAGCAAATGCCTCTGGTTAATTTCTAGTTTATAATATACTAGTTTCTACCTCTTTTTACCTTGCAAAATCTATCTTTGTTGTTTTATTGTATGAGAGAAATTTTTCTATGTTTTTTACTTTTATCTCCTTCATCGATTCTTTGTGTTTTTTTAACATCTTTCAATTTCCGCTAAAATTCTCTTCATCTTGAAAATAAACCAAAGAAGGAAATAATGTACATGTGAAATTTATCAAAGTATGTGCAGAACATTTATATGGACATTGTTTCTCAATACTACCAATTGCACATAATTTAAATAAGTAGTGTTTCCTAAAACTTCAAGAAAGTAAAAATTTATTCTCAATCCCTACAAAATATCTTGACATTATTCCATATTAATTTTGTGAAAACGTTTTTAAATATCTTTTCCTTGTCAAAGGAAAAAAAAAATACAACATTGGAGGAATCACAAAAATATCCCAAAATTCCCTCCCTCATTTTTAAAGAGATGGCACTCCTTTCTTTGAGTTCAAAGTTTCTTAATACTGCTCAATGAACGTAATGGATTAATGTTAAATAGTAAACCCCTACCAATCTTTAGCTCACAAAAAATAACATAATTTCTTTTAAATTATAATGTTTCCTAAAAGAGGACTAGGCAATTTTAATCATTAACAAATAAAAAACCAAACTAAATACAAGATCTTCTAAATAACAAAGTCTACCCAACACAAATAGTACAATATCTTCTAAATAACAAAGTCTACCCAACACAAATTTGTCTTCTTTTAAGGATATTTTAAATAATACAAGTAGAGGAATAAAAACGAATTTATAAGAGGATAGAAATAAATAAATCATGATATGATCATCCAAGAACTTTAAAAAATTTGTCTTCTTTTAAGGATATTTTAAATAATACAAGTAGAGGAATAAAAACGAATTTATAAGAGGATAGAAATAAATAAATCATGATATGATCATCCAAGAACTTTAAAATACTATTTCATTCAAGATCAAATAAATTGAGAAGAGCCATTTGGTCAAGATTCCATTGATTTAGAACCACATATAATTCATTAAAAAACCAAATGGTTGTTTAAATAGTTCTTAATAGGGCCACTTTTTAAACAATAGGAATCTCAAATGCAACAAAGTTTAATATTGTCTAAAACAAAGTTGGTTGATACAACCTCTGCCAAAATATCAATGAGTAATACTTAAATGTGAAATTGAAATGCATTCTCCCTTGAGGGTAGGGATGGGCCTTACCTAGACCCGAAATAAATAGGAAAGTCTTAGAAGAAGACAACAAGCGATTGTTTAGGACACATATTCTCCTCTACAAAAATACACAGAGAATGAACCTACTGGTAAAAGACGATAGGGAAGAAAGGTAGGGGAAAAGTCATGGAAGGTAAACTTACAAAATTTTAGAAGGTTTCAATTATAAGTTGTCTCTCTTTATTAATCAAAGAACTTGATTTAAATAATATGTCAAGGTCTCCAGGTGTGCTCCACTTAAATGAATATTTTATGAGGTCTTGGCCACTTTTTCCAAATATTTCTTGACCGATGCTTTGATGAAGTCCTTAGTTGGTTCCACGATGACCTCTTCTTTCACTTTCAAAGAAAATATCTCATTTTGGACCTTGCTTAATTTTTTTGCATTTCTTTTGCACATTTGAGTAAACTGTGGAATTTTCAACCTCTAGATTATTTAATGAGAACCTTATGTCCTTTCCTAAGAAGATGGTAAGCCCATCAAAATTTTCAACCATAGTGGTCTTGAAAGTAACCAACTTCAATTCATATTCTTCCTCGGTAAGATTCGATTCTGATGAATTATTGAATGTGTGTATATGGATCTTTAATTTCATCAATTCTCTTTAAAAATATTTTATCTATACTATTATCTAGTGTGTTGGGTAAAATCATGAAGATGGGTAACATTTTTGCTTGTTTTATGAGATTTTTTTTTTTTTTTTTTTTAATTTTAAAAGGTTCAACTTTCGGTAATCAAAATTATTTATTTAGAATTTCACTTTACAGTAAAAACAAAACTCGTAAAGAATTTTGTTATTTTTTGAATGAATATTTTTCAATTTTTTTATTGAGATTTAATATGCCGGTTTGGAAATTGTTTGACAGTATGCTCCTTAAAAATGAAGGGAAAGATAATGAGTTATGTTTCCCCCCCAAAATGTATCCATTATTAAACTTTTTTTTGACAAATGAAATATACTACAACAATCTACAAGGACTCTATTTTTTTATGACTATAGTTTTGAATCTAACAGATGAATATTATAATTTCTAGAATTTTTTGAAGTTGACCCATCTGAAAAGGTTGCAGAATTTAAACATATGTTTTCTCCCACCATGTATCTATCTTAATTTGCACTTAAAAGTAAAATCTAAAAACATCATTTTGAAGAGAACAATTTAAGGATTTTGAATATAATTTTCCATAATTTTTCACTGTGTATTTTTAGAGATATGGATTTTTCATTTCACTGAATCATAATGTCACTTGAAAATATTATGGATTGATTTTTTATAAAACTAAATTAAATTAGATAAAAACAATGAACATGAAAACAAATTATATCCAATGAAAGTAGATTCAATTTTTAAAATGATGGTATCAATTCCGAAACTAAATTCTGAGTATTTGCGGGAGTCTGCTACCTCCAAAGTTCAAGTAAGTTGGAGAGAATTCATAGTTTCCTGCAAACAATCCCATTTGTAGTTTTTCGACCTGTCACAAGTTGTAATCAACTACTGTAAAACATCCAGTCATGCATCCCAAACATTTGTAATATGTTTGAGTCTTGCACTTAAATGGAGACTCTCCTTCTACCTTTTGTTCTCATTCATGTTGGTCTCGACCTTTATGAAATTTTCAATGTAGCTCTTAGATAATTCCTAGTCACCTTGCAAGTGTTATTTCAAAGTGTTAGTTAAATAAATAAACTTGGTTTCCATGATGGAGTATTTACTCACTATCTCTAAAACATCCATCAACAAATTCATCTTCTCTTCAATGTTGGCAACTATTGTTTCTCTATTCCTTGTATTAATCCATGGGCCTTCTTTATTCCGGAAGTCACCTCTACATCATGATCAAGCTATTCCTCAAGGGTTCTCATGGCCAATGATTGTGTAAACAATGGTCTAGGAACCAACTTGGATTATAATTCAACAATCATTCTCTTTAACTTAGTGTTTTCTTCAATTTCTCTTGAATGGAATGAATGGCCATTCCATAAGTAGAATCCTATAGCCTAAGTGATTCTTTTGTTCCCAATTCCTTGACATTAAACAACGTACAATTATTACCCATAGTTTCTTCCCCTTTGGGGGACAAATTCTTGAACTGATTACAATAAATAATTTCATAAACTAAATATGAGGCCATGAAGAATCTTTGGGTTTTATATAAAGTAGTCAATTGGTGGGAAATTTCATTCGATATCAACTCTCCCCAATCAAATAATACATCTTTATTCACAACTAAGTACATAACATAAATGATGTACCTATGAACCTTGGATGTAGTCTATTGGAGAACGATTCTAAAAAAATGTCATATATCCTCTTGGTATGTCTCTATTAGGTCAGCAATGCCAATCTGGTAAGTTGTAACATTTTTAGTGGTTGAATGTGTCAACTACTTCCTGAAAATGTAGACCTTGTCACCATTGGCATTCATGAATGTACATACATATTTGACCTTGAAACCCCTAGTTAGTATAGCATGCTTCTAGAGGTGGAAAACATCAAGTAAATAAGAGCCTTTTTAGCTTCCTTCAAATTCACAACATGACATATGGCATAAGAACTCTTGGAACGCCACATGGAAATCTCATGGAAATTGTAAACTTCAAGAAAAAAACTAGATTTTTATAAACCTAAGGTCTAAACCTTGTTGTCCTTATGTAGAAACCTCCTCTATCTCTAAATACCACTTATATGTTGAGGACCAAAGGAATTCTTTATTCGTTTGTGCTAGAATATTAAATGCACCTCCACAATATGGATCATAACTTTTCCTAAGAGCAATTCCTGATCACTGGCCTCTCAAATGGAAAACCTCGGAAGAGTACCCTTAATCAATGGCTATGTTTCATTTTATCCATGTTCATCCATCAAATTCATGTGGTGTGATGACCCTTAATAAAGCCTCACCACCTTGGATATTTGGTATTCTCCTAGGAAGAGATTTCTAAATATGTTGTCAATGAAAATTAAATGCAAAATGATGACACCACTGACCAAGAATTAAATGAGATCACGAACAAGATAAAGTAATAATCCTCTTCATCCTACATGTGGAATGAGGGGGAAGTGATTGGAAGTATTAACATAGAGTTTTGAAAGACACTTGCATTTGCACTCTACATGAAGAGTGTGGAATGTGGTAACATATGATTCAATGAAGGTCAAAAGTCTCCACACTTTGTATCTCCATATGTGGGATGTGGAATGTGGAAACCGAATTTCACATGGAAATTAAAGGATAAAGAGCTTACACTTCACATTTTGCATGCAAAATGAGGAAATGTGGGAAGCAAAATGAGACCAAGATTTTGAAAGAGTGGGCATAGACAACAAAAAATCCTACACTATGCACTCCATATGTAGAGTCTAGAATGTAGAAGGAAAGATTTTTTTTTTTTTAAAATGGAATTCCAACAAAAGGTGATTAACATGTGGCTCCAACTATCTGTTGGTTGTGGAGCCTGATGATCTTCCTAATTCTTATGCACATCAATTTGAATCGTTCATTATTAAGTCGTAGATATGACAGTATAAGTTATTTTAGGGGTTTTTTTCCTAGAAGGAAACCCTCTTTATGTATGAGGAAATTGTATTGTAGTTGTAGATGAATTTGAATGTTGTATTATGAGAGAGGAGACTGTGAGAGAAATAAGAGGAAGTTACAATGGATCTGTTGTAGGTTGTATTCCTTCATTTGTTAAATAATAATAAAGGAATGACCTGACAATTTATCTGGTGGACGTAGCCCACATTGGGTGAACCACGTATATATGTGTTTCTATTGTATTGTGTATCTTATGTGTTTTATTTCCACATTTGTTTTATTTTGTTTCTCTATGATCCTATTTTTCTAACACTATGGGATAGTGACCCCTAGCGGGTCATTGAGAATATAGATCTCCTTTCCTAGGGAAAATGGAGTCAACACAAAATGGAAGGAGAAAAAACAAAAGGATGGGTTAAGTACAATCGTTATGGTCTATAGTATAATGTCGAGAAGGTGGGAATAATGATAGGAAAAAATGTTTGACATGTTTCCCATTGAAAGACAACTTATCAACATTTCCATCCATCTTTTTAAAAAGATAGGAGTTGAATTTGCATTGTTTCTCAATTTGACAAGGGTCGATCCACAATTAATCATCAAGGAATTCTCTTTGGCTTTGTTCCATAGTAGCACAAATTGTCCTTTCTCAAAATAAATCATGAAGATGTTCTAATTAAAGAATATTTTAACTACCACTTTATTCCTTTGTATATCCAACCATAATCATTTCTATTATTCCTTAAATTGAAAAAGTGGATAGGATTAGGTTTGTAATGGGTGACCCCTTCCTCATATTCAATTCCTATTTCCAAAGATATGGAATTTAACTCCAAATGGATTGGTAGGATAACATATTTCCCATATACTAATGAAAATGGAGATTGTCTTGTACTTTCCTTGGTGGTTACCCTACTATTCCACCGGGCTTCCAACAACTTTGTATGCCTATTCATTTGATTAGCCAAGAAAATATTCTTTAGTACTTGGATTAATATCTTGTTGGTGGATTTTGCAATATCATTGCCTTGAGGGTCATAATTTGAATATTATCCCATAATGATTCCATATTTCCCACAAAATGTAGTGAATTTTTATCCTATATCGATCCTTTATCTATGATGAACTTCTCAAGCACGCTAAATCTAGTCACGATGTTCTCTAAAAACTTTATGAGTTGGGAAAAATTGATGACCTTCAGGGAAACAACCTTAGGACATTTTGTAAAATGGTTAGTTGTTGTGAGAATATATGAGTGACCCCCACTATTTTGGATTTATGGGGCCCATCACATATAAACCCCATTGTGCCAAAGGAGTCTCAACATTGATGGTTTTTAGAGGCATAGTGGCCTTCTTCATCTATCTTAAGGATTTTTGACAAGCCATACAACTTCTTACTTTTTTGTAGAAGTCCAAAAACAACGTTGACAAATACAAACCCACTTTGATCATTTTATGTGTTATCACCAATGGAGCAAAGTGTCCCCCGTGAAATCCTTCATTTATATGTTTCAAGAATTTGTCAGATTTTAGTGGTCCTAAACATATCAACAACATACCATCAAATGTTTATCTCAAAGTGTACCCAAAAATCAACACATATGAGGTAGCTTTCATTTTTAAATCCCTTATTTATTGAGATGACATATCAACTGGAAACTTCTCTGAATTCAAGTAAAAAATGATGTTATTATACCATTCTATTTGTGTCATGGGTAGATATAAGGTATGTTCCTCATATAGGTTGATGATTATTGCCTCCACACCCACATTCAATTTGGAAATTCCTCGTTCCCTCACTACTTTCAAGGTTTTAATCTCCATATCATACTCCTATAATTCATCCAACCAGTTATCCCATCTTCCCTATATTAATGGTTGGTTTGGAATAATTTTAACTTGGAGAAAAGGCATGTAATATATCATGTGGGACTAAGGGATGTACGCTCTAAAGTGGCCCACTCCTTTCACCATGGCATATGCTTGTTGTTCAATTGGGGAGTACCTCAACTCCTAATCCTACAACACATTGGTCATGAATGATACTGAAAATTCATGCCCCTTCAATTGATTCTAGGTAAGGACAATGAAAATAGTCTCTTTAGAGGTAAAATAATAAAATATGAAATCACGATCAATTAGGGTTGAAAAAAACTAGGAATTGGTGACCACTACATTGATATTTGTGAAGGCTTCTTGCACCTCATGTGTCTGTTCAAACACTATGTTCTTCTACAATAGAAAATTAAGGGTTCATGATGAATGCATAATCAATAATGAGCCTATGAATAAATTTTATTTGGACACCATTTTTATCAGTGAGAGGCTTTAGGTCATTTATCACTCTAACTCTTTCAAGATTGATATATATATCCCCTTTTTACTAACTATATGTCCCAATAATTTTCCTTTTTTTATGAAAAATAAACACTTCTTTGATTCATAGATATGCCATACCTCCTATACCTCATTAAAATTTCTCTCAAGTGCATTAGGTGTTTCTTCCTGGCCTTGGAGTAAACATTAAGGTCATATTGATAACTAGCCATCATCTTACCGATAAATTCATGGAAGGAATGGTTCATGGCTCACTGGAAGGTGGCCCCAACATTCACCAACCCAAAATGGCATGCAAATGTAAGCATAGGTTTCCCATGGAGTTGAAATATTCCTCAACCATTGAAACTTGATTATATCCTGAGAAGTCATCCATCATGGACATCAATACTGAACCAATCACCTATTGTAGCAACATATCCATATTAGGTACTAGATAATTATCTTTAAGGGATTCCTAGTTTAAATCTCATAAATCCACCCACAATTCAATCTCTCTATTCTTTTCTATACCATCATGAGGCTTGCAACCAACTCTAAATATCTGATGGGTTACATAATCCTTACATCCAATAGCTTTGGAAATTCAATCTTGATACGGGGATTCAATTTTGGATTTATCATCCTAGGTTTCTATATGATTGGTATCACACCCTTCTTCAATGATATAACATGATGTATGAAAGTCATATCATATTCCTTTAAGTCACAATATTTCCACACAAAGACATCCTCAGATTCTTTGAAAAGTTGCATAAGATCATCCATCTCTTGGCCAATAAAATGATCCCCATATTTAGAAACTTAGATTCATCTTTGGTGCTAATTTCAACTTTCTTTATCTCTTGATCCTTTCAGAGAGAGGGATCCTCCATGGGATTTTATTTAGAAACTAATTGTCCTTGTTAAACAAGGATTCCAACAAAACCAAACCCTTAGGAAGAACATTACTTTATAAATTCAAAACCCCAATTTCATCATAGTTGAATTTACTTAGATACTCACCTTCAGGCTTGAGAGATACATTGAATTGACTATCATCTTCTTTTCCTTCAGTTGTAATAAATAATTGGTCAATGTGTTCATAATTTTCAAATATTTTCCAAAAGCCCTTATTATTGGGTATAAATAGCCTAAAAGCGAACTCAATGAAAAAATGGTGCCTGGTATGGATGGATAGGGACAATGATAAAAATTGAACCCTTCTTAGGGGTTCAAACTCATCTTAGAAGGGTAACTAAAAAAGAACCCTTCAAAAAAAATGTTAGTTTTTTAAATCATTTATCATTTATGAAGGATGACAAATATCATAAAATGTCAAAAGAAGGGTCATATTTTAAATAACCCATAAATGTCCTCACTTCCAATGCTTGGTTGGTTAATGAGCATTGGTTCATCACAAAATACTTACCTTGGGAATCTAAATACTAAAATCATCTCTACTCTAGTTGGATCTTATCTATTCCCCAACACATTGTACCCTTCCACAACATTAAATCCATCACATAGATCACACCTAGATAAAAATCTTACAATCATATTGGTGTATGCATTAGTTTATGTGTCACTTAATGAAATATTCCCAAAGAAGCTTAAACACCTTGTTTTTGTGAATCCCCACTCGAATTCATGTGTTATGAGAAATTTTGTATTATCATCAATATGGGATTTGACACCACATTTAGTTTACATACTTCACGTTTTTTAATACCATACTCACCATAATTCCATTTTCTTTGTTATCTTTTCCTCCCACACTCACCATAATGCCATTTCCTTTTTTATATTTGCCTCTAATCTTGTCTTTGTATAAAACCAAAACAATTAGTCATAGGTTATGGATGTAAATTGTAATGACATTGGGATATTATTAGTAAGATTAATTACAAATGAGTTGTTGAATCTCAATTTTGAAGAGAAAACAATAAACATTGAACAAACCCAGGGAAACAAGGTCACCTCTCTTTTTTCATGTTCACATATTCCATCTCACTAATAGTATCGAACATGTTGATTCATAGTTATTTTATTTCATTCATAATGCTATTTGTTTACCTATTAAAATTAATGGCATGGTTATAGATTTGGTATCTAATATGATTATTATTTCATCATATTGGCAAGCCTCTCAACCACTTAGTATGTAATTTATGGCATCCCCACTAATACAATAGATAATGGGAATAAAACACATAACTAAGAATATAGTGCAAATATTTCAACAATCCACCAATCGTGTACAAGTTTAGTCAAGTTCATTATAAATATAATGCATAATTTTTCTTTGTTTCACATAAAAATATCTAATGATTATGTTGGGGATTAAAACCTCTATTAAACTTGGTGAAATTTTCTAACTTGTATGTTCTTGATTAAGTTTAGATATGAACTTTCACAAAATAAACCTTGTCAACATAAAAAAACCTAAAATTGGGATTACAACAATGAGAATTGTGATTTTTTTCATTCAATTTATAGTGTCATCAAATCCTGACTCCTCTATTCTCCAAAATTATCACTCCCCTTTTCCTGATTCCATGCATCTTTATCTGTCACACTCTTTCACTTTATTCTTGTTTCTAGCAACACTAACATCAATGTGACGATACTTTGCAAATATTTTAAGAATTCCCCATAGCTCTCTTCCCCACCACCTCATACCAAGCCCAGGATCAAGGAGATGTATACTTTGTAGCATTAATGCTTGGAACAACATTTTTTAAGCTGGGTGGGATTCTTAATAAATCTAGGGAGAACGTATCATAATTTTTATTAGCATAAAACTTATGCATTATGAATAATTCTCTAACATCTCTCTTTCACACATTTTCACATGGTTTGAGAGATAAAGTGAACAATCAATATCCTCAATAAAAATAACATACTTGGTGTTGTTGATGAGTGATTTCCTTTACTTTTTTGTTTCTTTGGATATTAGGAAGCTCCAAATCATAAATATATTAACCTAAATAATAAGCAATGGATGAAGTCCTACTAGATTGTCATGTTCCTAGAGTCCTATGATGCAAGTAGGGTTTGTTCATTTCTTTTATTGTATTTTGATAGAATTATCACCCTTCAACAAAGGCCTCAATATCTACTATAATTTATTCTTTTCTAATGAGATGTAGAATGAACATGACTCCCATGGTTAAACATGATTGGAGTATGCTCAAAATATGAATATAAGAGATGCAATGTTCATGCATCATATGGATACATAGATTACAACCTCTCTTATATGGGTGTTCACAAAAATATTTGATTTTGTGATTATGTCTAAAGTTTTATATTGTTATTTTTTACACTTCGAAATTCCTCCAACGAAAACATGGCTCAATGGTTATGAATTTTTATTATTATTAATATATATAACCCATCAAAATATTATAGTTGAAATTACAAAGTATGCTTATTACTATTTTTTATTGATATCTCAACATATCTATCCAGTTATTCATTAAATTTTAACATTTTAAATAATTGGGAGAGCAATATTTTATTTAGAATGTTTTTTTTGAAGTGTGTACCTAGTTTACTCTTGTTAATTGAAGCACAACTAATTTTTCAAGTTTTCATCATGGAAGGGTTCAATGAATATATACCCTTAAACTTCAAAATTAAGAGTAACCCTTCAAATTTTATCATTGGATAGGGATTGAAAAGTGAGCTTGTGACTTCTAACTTATCATCCTTTTGATTATCTTCTCTTTGAACAAATTATGTGTCGAAGGATTGGAAATCCTTCATCAAGTCTTATACCCTCTAGACATACAC